>CAUYLG010060142.1:0-65998 GCA_963573385.1 Cacajao melanocephalus | reverse complement strand
CGTGTGGCTCCTCCGCCGGGAATCTCCTAGTCTGTGGGCAACAAAAATTCGTCTGAAAGTGCGGCGTCCACTCGCTCTCTGCGCTTTCACTGGGAGCTACAATCCTGAGCTGTTGTTAACCGGCCATCTTGGATCTCTCTCAATTTTTGTATTTTTAGTAGAGATGGGGTTTCTTCATGTTGGTCAGGCTGGTCTTGAACTCCTGACCTCAGGTGATCCACCTGCCTCGTCCTCCCAAAGTGCTGGGATTACAGGCATGAGCCACTGCGCCCAGTGGCCTCATGTCTTTCTAAAGTGGCTTAGGCATCCCTGTAGCCCTGCACCCTCATCAGGGCCATCTTCCTGTCTTCAGGCCACTGTGCTGTCCTGTGGCCCAAATTCCCAAAATGCATTTCCCCCCAGACAGAGAGCTCTGTTGTCCTACTCTGGCGACCCGAGACCAGTCAGGCAGCCTTATCTCAAGATGGGGGCCTGGTCTCGGGCATCCAGTCTCCTTTCCCACAACTGGCTGGTTTTCCTTTCTGGAGGTTCTGGGCCCACACATGACGTCTCCCCAAACGCTGACATTGAACACTTGGCCTGCACCCCCATGAGCCGGCATCTGAGACTTGGTACAGATCGGGAGCTTGGGGGCTTTGGTGTGTGAGAGTGTTTCCTAGGGTGGGTGAGAACAGTCCAGTTACGTTGCAGGCATGTCCCCTGCTGTCTCCCCTATGCTGAAGCCTCCTAGGCAGAGACCCTGGGGGTGGGGGTACAGGTTAGAAGGCCCCCCAACAGCTCTACCTCTGGTCTGGGTCTCTGCAGGAGCCCAAGTCCTCGGGGCAGCTCATGGCCGAGTGGGGCCTGGACGACGTGGACTACCTGTTCTCGGAGGAGGACTACCATACGCTGACCAACTACAAGGCCTTCAGCCAGTTCCTCAGGTGGGCCGGGGCCAGGGCTCCTCTCGAGGCCTGCACACCCCCTGGGTGCCACCAAGTCAGGAGGGAGGCAGAGGAATGAAGCCTGGGCTCCTGGGGTAGGGATGGGCTCTGTCAGACTGACTCAGCAACCTAGGGAAGCTGGAGGGAGGGGCAAGACCCCCTCATGCTAACAGACTGCCAGGCCTTCCCTTGCGGGGCCTGGCCCTGGGCCCTCAAGTCTCTTCCCCTTGGGGAAGGTGGTTCCAGTCTTTCCTGGGGTGTCTTTCACCACCATGGCCTCTCAGCTCTGGTAGAGGTCGGTTGGAGACCCTGAGGCCACTGTGGCCCCTCAAGTCTTTTTTTTTTTTTTTTTTTTGAGAAGGACTCTCCCTCTGTCGCCCAGGCTGGAGTGCAGTGGTGCGATCTCGGCTCACCACAACCTCTGAGTAGCTGGGATTACAGGCACGCGCCACCACGCCCAGCTAATTTTTGTTTTTTTAGTAGGGACGGGGTTTCACCATGTTGGTCAGGCTGGTCTCGAACTCCTGACCTCATGATCTGCCCGCCTCGGCCTCCCAAAGTGCTGGGATTACAGGCGTGTGCCACTATGCCTGCCTGGCCCCTCAAGTCTTGCAGTGCCTGAAAACCCAGTGAGAAAATCGCCAACTGTGTGGACAGGAAGCCGGGGAGTTTTGCAGGTGGGCTGTGGTCAGCAGGTTTCCTTGCCTAGTTTCTCTAATCAGGAACCCAGGGCTCTGCCACAGCATGGCAGAGGGGTGGGCCCTGCCGGGGGTTGGGTGGACTTCTCATCCCACCTGGCCCTCCTCTCACCCTCCTGCCTCTCCCCACACAGGCCACTCATCGCCAAGAAGAACCCGAAGATCCCCATGTCCAAAATGATGACTGTCCTGGGTGCCAAGTGGCGGGAGTTCAGTGCCAACAACCCCTTTAAGGGCAGCTCGGCGGCAGCAGCGGCGGCGGCGGTAGCTGCAGCTGTAGAGACTGTCACCATCTCCCCTCCGCTAGCCGTCAGCCCCCTGCAGGCGCCCCAGCCTGTGCCTATTCGCAAGGCCAAGACCAAGGAGGGCAAGGGTGAGGCTGGGGGTGGGTGGGCACCTAGTCCTGCTGGGAAGAGGCCCCCTCAGACACTGTAGGAGAAGCCATGGGGCAGACCTGGGTGCAGGGGGAGACTGGGACAGACCCTGATGGGGATGGGGGGGCTGCTGGGGCAGACCCGGGCCAGTGGGAGTGGCTGGGGCAGACCCGGGCCAGTGGGAGTGGCTGGAGCAGACCCTGGCGGGGAGGGGGAGGGCTGTGGCAGACCCTGGTGGTGGGGGGGGAGCTGGGGCAGACCCTGGTGGTGGGGGGCAGCTGGAGCAGGCCCAGGCAGGGAGGGGTGGCTGAGGCTGACCTGGGCAGGCAGATCTGGGCAGGGAGCGGCGGCTGGCTGCTCCTTATTCAGGGCCCTGTGCCTGTGACCTTTGATTGATGGTCCCTTTCTCAGCAGTGAGGCAGCATGGTCGCCTCTGTTGTGCCTGCCTACCTTTCGGGGCCGGTGGAGAAGCAGAGGCCGTGATGTGGGCAGAGGTTTGGGAGGTTTGAGCCTGGCCAGTCAGGAGGCTCCCTCGACGGGGCCTGGAGGGAGTGCGGGAACAGAGGTGTGCAGAGTGGAGCCGCTCCAGCCCTGGGCTTCTGGGAGTTGGCAGGCTCTTGGGTTTGAGGCTGTGCCATTACCGGGGAGGAGGAGGAGGCCCCAGTTGAGCTTGTCTCTCCCTCTTGTCTGCACACTTACTGTGTGCAGCGTGGTTCTCCAGGCCCTCGGCTAGCGTGGAGCATGGAGGCCCTGCCCCTCCATCTTTAGGATCTGGGAAGCAGGCAGGAGCTGGAGCAGGGACTGGGCACGGCCAGATCTGCCTTCCCAGGGAGGCTGTTCTGGGACAGGCTTGGAAGGAGGTCAGACCCAAATTCTGCCTCAGTGGCAGGTCGTCTGGGTGGGGGTGGGGGGGTGGGGGGGCAGCAGAGGCCCCCTGTGATTTGCAGGCCATGGGGAGAGAGCTTTCTGGGTGGGGATTTCTGGCTTCTTGGAGGTTGGGGACATTGATCTCCCCAGGGCTGTCAGTCACCAGCAACTCAGCTTTCCTGGGTGCCCTCATTTGGGTGTTTTTTTTTTTTTTTTTTTGACAGACTTTTGCTCTGTTGTCCAGGCTGGAGTGCAGTGGCATCATCTATGCTCACTGTGACCTCTACCTCCTAGGTTCAAGCAATTCTCCTGCCTCAGCCTCCTGAGTAGCTGGGATTACACGCATGCACCACCACCTGGCTAATTTTTTGTATTTTTAGTGGAGACGGGGTTTTACCATGTTGGCCAGGTTGGTCTCGAACTCCCGACCTCAGGTGATCCACCCACCTTGGCCTACCAGAGTGCTGGGATTGCAGATGTGAGCCACTGCGTCTGGCTAATTTGGGTTTGGATGGAAGGGGCTGAGGGGGCTTTGGGGATCCCTTCTTTTAGCCCCAGGGAGCTTTGGTTTCTGGGGGTTGTGTCTGGTACCATCATGCCAAGTCTCTGAAGGGAGCCTGGTGGGCGAAATGACAAGGGTCAGAGTCTGTTCCCTGTCCTGCTCCATCTGTCCGGGTCACCAGGATCTCGAAAGGGGCTCCTGGCCCACCCCCGTCTGCCCAGCCTGCCTTGTTTTCTCGTTTCCTCTCGGGCTCCAGCTGCTGAGCTATTGATTCCTTGAGCTGCTTATTCAGAGCTTGGAAAATTGAAATAGATTTTCCGAGGCGCCACAGAGGGTACAGCTGGGCTTCTTGCTCTGTGTCCCTGTATTTGGTTTGGCCAGAAGAGGGCCTGGGGAGAGGCTGCCTCTGCCGCGCATGCATTCCTGCCTCCAGGCCCCCCTTCCTTCCTGGGTCATTACTCCAGGTAGCTATTGCCCTGTGGCCAGCTCCATAAAAGCAGCCTTCACCCTGCTGGCCCTTGCTGGGGTTAACTGGCAGAGGTGGTGCAGTCTTGGGTGGGACCAGCATTGTCTGGCTGGTAGGTGGAAAAAGGGCTTTTGGCCCCAGGACGTCTCAGGCATGGATCACAGGTGGGCGGCTGTGCCTTCAGTGGCTGTGCTGGCTATGGGGGTTGGCTGGTGCCTCCTTTTGGTGGGTGGGGACAGTACAGGGGCTCCTCCCAAGAGGCCACATTTCTGTGGGTCATGGACGAGGGGCAGCATGGCGTTCACAGCCACCTCCGGTCAGATCTGGCTTCCCTGATTTTTGCCTCGCTTACTGGTTTTTATCTGGTTTTTGCCTCGCTTACTGTGTGATATTAAGCAAGGGATTCACCTCTCCAAGCCTCAGGCATCTCATCTGAAAAGGGGTGATGGTAGAAATGACCCTTTCCTCATTGGGTAACTGAGAGCTCAGTGAGATGATGGCAGGAAGTGGTCCTCGGTGGTGGCAGTGGTTGGCTATGGTCACTGCTGTTTTTCAGGGCCTGGAGTGAGGAAGAAGATCAAAGGTTCCAAAGATGGGAAGAAAAAGGGCAAAGGGAAAAAGATGGCTGGGCTCAAGTTCCGCTTTGGAGGGATCGGCAACAAGAGGAAGAAAGGCTCCTCGGTGAGTGTGTGCGTGTGTGCGTGTGTGCGCACGTGTGTGCACGTGTGAGTGTGCGTGTGTGCTCGTGTTGCATGTGCGCACGTGCGTGCTCATGTGCGTGTGTGCTAGTGTGTGTGCTTGTTTGAATGTGCATGTGTGCACACGTGTGTGCTTGTGTGCATGTGTGTGTGTGCTTGTGTGTGTGTTCGCATGCGTGTCTGCACATGAGCATGCAGGGGCCAAGGGGGGCCTTCAGTTCATTATGAACTAACTGAGGCAGGTCGTACCCCTCCCACTTTCCTTACGTCCTACATGCAGGCGTGCTGGGGCTCAGTTTCTCCGTTTGTGTGGTGAGGAGTTTAGACTGAATCCTTCCAAGGGCCCTTTTAGCTTGGACTCTGGGCAGGAGTGCTCCCCTGGCTCACCCTCCTGAGCTGGGAGCTCAGTCCTGGCTCCTGTTGTCCACAGTGCAGCTCCATTTGGGCAGCAGGTGGAGGAATCTGTCCTGGTGGGGCCTGGCCGCTGCCATGTCCTCTCGTGGGGAGTAGCTGCATGGGGACTGGAGCCTAGAGAAGTGGCATGTGGGCAGGATCAGGCTGGCTGGAGCCCCAGTTATCTACCCCTGTCCTCAGGGCCAGCTCTGGGCCCAGGCTCAGATGCTAAGCCCAGGTGTCACTCAGCCTTGGGGCCCCCCTTTCTCTGTGAGTGTGGGGGGCATTCGCCCTCCTCACCCCCATGGGTAGCTGCCTCCCTTGCTCACCCCAGCCCTGCAGTAGGGTGGAGTTGGAAGCTCTTTCCCTGGCCCTTGGCAGAAGCCAGTGTCAGGTCTGGAGGGGAGCATGGAGAGAAGGATTGGCCTGCCCTGGAGCTGACGGTCCAGTTCAGTTTAGCAGGTATTTGTTAAGCACCTACTGTGTACCAGGCCCCCTGCTCAGCCATGGTGGGCCCTGGTCCTGTGGCACTTGTCACCTGACAGGCATGTTTGCTTGTGGAGAGCCCATGATGTACTAGTCAGACGGGACAGGCCAGACCTGGCACACAGGCAGCTGCAATAGGTACAGTAAAGGAGAGATCTGGGAAGACTCCTTGGAGGAGGTGTCCCTAGGGCTGCCTCTTGAAGGATGTTTAGGAGTTTGGTAAGACAGAGGGCAGGGCTTGGGGAGCTGTTTGGAGGTGGAAATTGTGGGGAGTGTCTGAGGCTGGAGGGCAGGACTCTGGGAGGGTGGTAGGACATCAGGCTAGACGAGTGGGCTATAATGTGAGGTTTTCAGCCGTGTGGGGGGCTGAGGTGAATCACAGAGAGCACTGTGTCTCCGGAGCCTCTTCTGTGCTTTGTCCCACCCCACACTGCCAAGGCCAGTGAAGCCTCATGAGGCCCTGGCATCACAGGACCCTGTCCTTCCCTGCAGAGTGAGGAAGACGAGAGGGAGGAGTCGGACTTCGACAGTGCCAGCATCCACAGTGCCTCCGTGCGCTCTGAGTGCTCTGCAGCCCTGGGCAAGAAGAGCAAGAGGAGGCGCAAGAAGAAGAGGAGTAGTAGGACTCCCCTTCCGGAGGGTTCTTGGTTTGCTGGGTGGATGTCGGGGGGCACAAGTAGAACCCTGTCTGGAGAGTTCTCGGCCTGCCGGGTGGATGTGCGGGAGACATGGAACCTCCCTGTGGGAAGCAGGGGAAGGGCATCCTCATGCCTTGGCCAGGTGGGGCTCTGTGTTTCCCACACGGCCATGGTCTCTACTGTCTGGGGAGGGGCATCCTGTCCCAGTGAGGAAAGAATAAGGAACCTATGGTGGGAGCTATCCCAGGGCATTTGCATTAGCAGGTGTGGTGACTGGAGAGGAAAGTACTTCATCCCATTGTCACCCTCCCATTCATTCACCCCCACCCACTTGACACCCATCTATCCCCTCACCCCCTTCCCATCCCTCCCTCTCCCTCCTTCCCTCAGTCACTTCCTTTTATCCATCCATCCATCATCCATCTATCCATTCATCCATCCATCCATCCGTCATCCATCATCCATTCATTTGTCCATCCATCATCCATCCATTTTTCCATCTGTTCATCCACCCATCTCTCCATCCATCCATTTGTTCATCCATCATCCATTTGTCCATCCATCTGTCCATCCGTTTGTTCATCCATCCATCCATCCATTTATTCATCCATCTATCCATTCATCCTTTCATTCATCCATCCATCCTTTCATCTCTCCATCCATCCATCCATCCATCCATCTATCCATCCATTTGTCCATTCGTCCATTTGTCCATCTATCCATCTGTTCATTCATCTGTCCATCCATTCTTTTGTTCATCCATCCATTTGTCCATCCATTCATCCATCCATTTGTCTGCCCATTCATCCGTCTATCCATCCATCCATCCATCCATCCATCCATCCATCCATCTTTCTACCCATCCACCCACTCTCCTACCCTTCTTTCCTTCCTTCCTTTCCTTTTATCCATTTTCTATCTTCTCACCCTTTTACTACCTCAACCATCAGTCCATCCACCCACCCACCTATCCATCCACCATCTATTAGGCATCTACTCTGTGCCTGTCTGGCCTGGGGTGGTGCCGGTGGTTGTGTGCTGGGAGTTCCATGACTGCCCCTCCCCCACCCTAGTTGATGATGGTGACGGCTATGAGACGGACCACCAGGATTACTGTGAGGTGTGCCAGCAGGGTGGGGAGATCATCCTGTGCGACACCTGCCCACGGGCCTACCATCTCGTGTGCCTGGACCCAGAGCTGGAGAAGGCTCCTGAGGGCAAGTGGAGCTGCCCCCACTGTGTAAGCCTTGACAGATCCCCGGGCCGGGGGCGGGGCCGTGCTTGCTCCCACACCCCTGTGTTCCCTTTGGGGGGCAGAATGTGGGGAGGTGCTGTGGGGGAGGGAGGGAGTCGGGGCCCTGGTGGAGGGGGTACCTGGTCCAGGGTGCTTCCACCTGGCCTCCTCCCCCAGGAGAAGGAGGGGATCCAGTGGGAGCCGAAGGACGACGACGACGAAGAGGAGGAGGGCGGCTGCGAGGAGGAGGAGGACGACCACATGGAGTTCTGCCGCGTGTGCAAGGACGGGGGCGAGCTGCTCTGCTGCGACGCCTGCCCCTCCTCCTACCACCTGCACTGCCTCAACCCGCCGCTGCCCGAGATCCCAAACGGTGAATGGCTCTGCCCGCGCTGTACTGTGAGTGTTCCGCCCGCTCAGCTCCCGACGCCCCGCCCCACCCCAGGAACAGGCCCCGCCCCCAGAGGAGGGCCTGCCCTCCTCGATAGGCCCCGCCCCCGCCGGCTCCGGCCACGCCCCGGTAACCGATCCCGCAAGGCCCCGCCCGCGCCGCTCGAGACCCCGCCCACTTTAGGCGCACCGCCCCACCCCCTCGCTGCTCCGCGTCTGACTCCCCTAGAGACGGGAGGCTTGATTGTTAGGGAAAGGCAGACAGGTGTGGTGATCATGCCAACACCACGACCACTGTTCAGTGACCACGTGCTCTGCAAGGGCTCCACATCCATCACAGTGTCCTTTAACATTACTGGGTGTTCTGGCACCAGGCATTTTATTATTTCCTTTTTAGATGAGAAAACTGAGGCTCAGGGAAGCAGAGTGACCTGCCTAAGGCCGCACAAGGGCAGAACTGTCCACTCAGATTGAGGTCCCTGGAGCCACCCAGCCAGACCTGGCTCCTGTTCCAAGGCTGGGGTAGGGATAGGGTAGGAGGCTTTTAGGGCCAGAGCCTCAGTTTCTGCAGGAAGAGGGGCACCCCCATCCCTCGATCCCCAATCACAGTAGACATTGAAAGGCCCCTTGCTCTGAGCTGTCTGCCCTGCCCGCCGCAGTGCCAGATCCCCACCCCTCAGGTCTTGGGCTATGCCGCTGTTAGCCCTGGGCCGTCCCGTGTGCGTCTGGGCTTGCGTTGTGTGTGTGTGTATGTGTGTGTGTGCATCTGTGCATGTGCCTGTCTATCTCTATGTAGGGGCCTGGGGAGGACCCTTCTGAGGGGTTCAGCCTTCTGTGCTTTCCTAAGATTGATGGAAGGCCCTGATGGGAGGGAGGCAGGAGTGACTTCCTCCAGCTTCTTCTCTGCAGGGTTGGGGATGGGGGTGGGAGGGTCCATGGCCTGGGTAGGAAGGGTCCCCTCTTCCACTCTCTCCAGAGCCAGTGGAGGAGCCTCTCCCGCCTCCCACCTCCTCTTCCTCCTCTGCCTCTTGGCCTTTGCTGACACCAAGGCCAAAGGGAGGCTTGCTGTGTGGTGTACACTGCACCTCCAGAATGCCTTCAGGTGTGAGGAGGCACCACAATCCTGGTAGGTGGAGGAAGGGGTGGGCCATTGTACAGATGAGAAAGCAGGCTCAAGAGGCTTGGACGAGTTTCTGAGGACAGGTAGTAACAGAGCTGGGACCTGATGTCCCCAACAAAGCTGTCTCCCCGAGTCTGTCACCCCCGACCCTGTCCAGCCAGGCTTAGCAACGCCTCCTTGGAGGGCCGAGGCTGCTCCCATGCGTCTCAGGGCACAGATGATGGGGTTTGTGGCTGTTGCATTTCTCGCCTTTGCCAGCCAGCAGCTCCCTGTCACCCTAGCATCCGTCAGGGCCCCTGCAGTGTGTCTCTAGGCACCAGAGACCAGGCCTCATCGTCCCAGCCCAGACGCACCGTGCCTGGGTGCAGCCCTGCCCCGGGTGAGGGATGGTGGATGTGGCTGCCGTGTCCGTGAGCTCCAGGCATGGGGCTCATGCTCCCTGGGTGCTTGTGGGTCACACAATGACGTGACCTCTTTTCAGGGGGCAATGGGCAGACCTAAGATAGGGGAAGTCCAGAATCTCAGCTTCTGCTCCCTGCTCTGCTGTCCCTTGCTGAGTGGGCCTCAGTTTCCCCCTTTGCCCTATGCACGTGGCAGTTTCACCTACCCTGGCTCAGATATTCTGGGTGCTGATAAGTTCACCATTGAGTGAAAGGGCCACGTGGACTCACAGACCCGCACTGCCCGTGTCCTGTGTGCATGGCCCACGTGGCTCCCGAGGACAGATGGTTGTCATGGCATCACTGCGGTGCTGTTCTGACTTGGGGACGGTGCCACGGATGGGAGGGAGCCTGCATGGCAGCCTGCTGTCATGGGAGCCTCAGGGTGGGGCCCTGCAGCTGAGCCCCATCTTGGGGACCCCTCTCTGTCCACAGTGCCCCCCACTGAAGGGCAAGGTCCAGCGGATTCTGCACTGGAGGTGGACGGAGCCCCCTGCCCCCTTCATGGTGGGGCTGCCGGGGCCTGACATGGAGCCCAGCCTCCCTCCACCCAAGCCCCTGGAGGGCATCCCCGAGAGAGAATTCTTTGTCAAGTGGGCAGGGCTGTCCTACTGGCACTGCTCCTGGGTGAAGGAGCTACAGGTGAGTGCCAGACAGGGTGGCTGGGCCAAGGCCCATGACCTGGTGAGCCCTGGACCCTCCGGGGCTGGCGGGAAGGGGTGAAGCGCCTCTGAGGGGTGCTGTTGGGAGTTCGGGGACTGCTGAGGGGGAGGATTGTCTTGCCTGGCACCTGGGCTGGGGCTAGGGGAGCTGGATAGGGAGACACAGGGGGCCATGGCCCCTCTCCCTTCTGTGACTTGTGCCCCCTCTGTGAGCAGCTGGAGCTGTACCACACGGTGATGTATCGCAACTACCAAAGAAAGAATGACATGGACGAGCCGCCGCCCTTTGACTACGGCTCTGGGGATGAGGACGGCAAGAGCGAGAAGAGGAAGAACAAGGACCCCCTCTACGCCAAGATGGAGGAGCGCTTCTACCGCTATGGCATCAAGGCAGAGTGGATGATGATTCACCGAGTCCTGAACCACAGGTGTGTTCCTGCAGACAGCTGCCCTGCCCATTGCTGGGGCCAGGCCACGTCAGCTCCTTTGCTCTGTAAAATGGGTGCAGGGCAAGGCGCCAGGGTCCTTGCTTTGGGGCTGCCGTGGAGAACCACCTGTGGGCATGGCAGGAGCACAAGGAAGAGGCCCAGGGCTCCCACTGCTGGAGAGCCTGACCTGCTGGAGGGGCTGTCCCATGCACGTCAGCACACTCACACCCACGTGTTCACACCCTTGGTGGGTCGCGACTCTCATGCTGGGGTAGTGCTTGATACCGGCAGGAGGGTTCTAGGATGTGGGAGGCCTGAGGTGTGCGGGGTTTGTCCACATTTCCCCCACGTTTGTAACAACAGCTGGCACTACTGAGCACACCTACCCCAGGAGGGAGATGTCTTATTTTCACCTCTGTTTTACTGATGTGAGAATAGGCACGGCAAGGTTAAGTCACTTGCCAGAATCACGCAGCCATGGGGCGGAGCTGGGATTTGAACCCCATGCTTTCTGATGGCAGGACCTACTTTCTTAGCCCCTGCTGCACTGCCCCAGCAGCTGCTCTTCCTGGAGCAGTTTGGAAATTTCCTGGGACGCCTTAGCCATCAGAGTCTGCTGCAGGGAGCCTGAAGCAGGAGGCCCGCAGGCCTTGGTTTTGATTTGGTGGATGGGGGGATCTCCTGCCGATTCTCAAGTTTAGGTGCTAGAGAACTGGTGGTGGCTGACAGATGGGCCTTGGGTGAGGTCCAGAGTACCTGCTGTGTGGTGGCAGCTTGGAGCTTGTGCTCCCCGCCCCGGCGACCCTGTGGCCTCTGACTTTGAGGGGCTTAGGATCTGGTGGCCTCTGCCACTCAGTGCTTCGGGCTTCAGGCAGCTGTTGGGTAGAGCAGAGGTTAAGAGCCTGAGCCAGGTGTTCAGATTTCAATCCTGGCTCTTGACTACTGGGCTTTGAGGCCCTTGTGGGGAACAGGCTGGTGTGAGGAGGATGGGAGCTTGCCCAAGTCTGGCTGTAGGCGATCTTCAGTAGGAGGGGTGCGGAATTTTAAAAAGCTGCCCCCTTCAACTCTGGGACCCCCTCTTTTCCTCCCCATTCCTCCTGAGAATGGCCCTTCAAGGGTCAGTTCCTATGGGAACCTGAGCCCAGCAGTGAACTGGCCCACAGTTTTCTACCTTCACTAAATTGCATGCTAAAAATATACACGGTAATTTTTCTCTCTGCCCCAAAGTGAGACAGGTGAATTCCCCCCAGATTTATTCGTGCAGTCTGCAAAACAATCAGTTATATACTGGAAAACAAACAAATACCGGTTTACATGGTAACTGGGGATTGGTCTTTCTCTTGGCTCACTGCAACCTCCGCCTCTCGGGTTCAAGCAATTCTCCTGCCTCAGCCTCCCGAGTAGCTGGGAGTACAGGCGCGCGCCAGCACACCCAGCTAATTTTTGTATTTTTAGTAGAGATGGAGTTTCCCCATGTTGGCCAGGATGGTCTTGATCTCTTGACCTACTTATCTGCCTGTCTTGGCCTCCCAAAATGCTGGGATTATAGGCATGAGCCACCGCGCCCGGTCTGGTCTTTCTTTTGATGGCCCCCAGGCCTGCAGCAGCTGCTGCTCACTGGGTCTGTGCGCCTGGGCACTGCTGTTGGGCATCCATGCCCCGCCCCAGCTCTGCAGCACTCCTCTGGCCTGGTTGCCTTAGCCTGGGTGGGGTGGGAGGCCCTGAGGTCCCTCCCAGTAGCCAGAATCAAGTTGTGTGCTGCCGGGCTTGGTCACTGGGTCCCTGTGTCCCCAGAAGAGACCGCCTCACCTGCAGGAATTGCATCCTTATCTACTTTGCAGAGACGGCTCCTCACCCTACATGGGCACTGCAGGAGTCCTCCGTGTATTTTCAGTTAGAAAACTGATTCCATGGGCAAGAAAGAGAACTTTTCAACTTAGAAATCCAGAACTCCTGTGAAAATCCAGACCCCGTGCCCAGTGGGATTCATCCCTGCCACAGAGGCTGCAAAGGATGCTGGAGGCTGGCTCTTGCTCCTCCGTTAGCTGGCTTCAGCGTCCCTCTCGGTCTCTGTCACATCCCCTTCTCATTCACCATGTGGCCTCAGGCAAGCAGCTGCGCCTCCCTGGAGCTTCTGCCCTAGTACCCTCCTCCTGGCTGGGCCTAGGATCCGAGGGCACCCTGGGTGTGAGCGGCTCTGCATCCTGGGAGGTGCCCTTCATCAAACTGGTGTGGTGGCCACTGCCCTGAGCGACCCACATCTGTTCACTGTGTTGCAGCTTTGACAAAAAGGGGGATGTGCATTACCTGATCAAGTGGAAAGACCTGCCGTACGACCAGTGCACCTGGGAGATCGATGACATCGACATCCCCTACTACGACAACCTCAAGCAGGCCTACTGGGGCCACAGGTGGGCCGCGGAGATCCAGCTGCTGGGCACAGGCTGCCGGGGCCTGCTCCTGGGCTGTGCCCTGCTCACCTGCGTCCAATGCCTTTTCCCAGGGAGCTGATGCTGGGAGAAGACAGCAGGCTGCCCAAGAGACTGCTCAAGAAGGGCAAGAAGCTGAGGGACGACAAGCAGGAGAAGCCTCCGGACACGCCCATCATTGATGTGAGTGGAGAGGGCCAGGCAGCAGTGGGCGGGGTTACCAGGGCCTGCCCACCCCAGACTTGAACGTGCAGTGGGGGTGTTTTCTCTAAAGGATGTTTTCTTGGGCCCTCATGGCTTATGCACACAGCGTTGTGCCCGTGTAGGCTAGGACAGCACCACAGCAGACGCGCTACTTACACACCACTCTCAGCTGGGGGGAGACCCAGGGCAACTCACTCAGCAGAGCTCCCTGGGTGTCCGCTAGCGCCTAGCCCTAGGTTGGCCCTCAGTAAAAGAGGGGCAGTGAGCCCTGGGCAGCTGTTTCAGAAGACACATTGTCTTCTAGGGGTCTGTGGCAGGTATCCACAGAACTCGGAGGGCCTGGCCTGGGACTATCCCGCGTCTGTCAGATGCTGAGGAAAAGCGGGTGGGTCTGGTCCATGGGGAGGACTGCATGGGGGCCGTGACCTTGAGCAGTATCAAGAGGCAGATGCGCCAGGCACGGTGGCTCACGCCTGTGATCTCAGCACTGCAGGGCGTGGGAGGGCCCCTTGAACCCAGAAGTTTGAGACAACAGTGAGATCCCATCTCTACAAAAAATTAAAAAATTAGCCAGGCATGGTGGTGTTCCTTTGGTCCCAGCTACTAAGGAGGCTGAGGTAGGAGAATCCCTTGAGCCCAGGAAATTGAGGCTGCAGTGAGCCATGATCGTGGCACTGCACTCCAGCCTGGGCAACAGAGACTCTCTGTCTCAAAACAAAAAAAAGACAAACGTCTGCATCAGGTGGAGAAGCCAGTTACTGGGGGCATTGAGGGTGCCCCAGACAGGCATTTGTTTCTGTTGTTCACCCAACAAGTAGTGAAGAAGTGACCACCTGTCCCAGGCACTATATGGGGCTTGAGAGGAGGCAATGAGCAGGACCAAGGTGGTGATGACAACCTGGGCTCAAAGTCAGAGAATTCAGCAGCTGGGAAATTTCCCTGAGAAGGAGAAGTACAGGGCTGCCATGGGAGGAGATTGCGGGAACACTTCAGCCGGGGTGGGAGTCAGGGAGAGCTTCCTGGAGGAAGAGGCATTCCATCCAATATATGAAGAAGAGTTAGAAAGACAGGGAAGAGTGGGAAGAGTGTTCCAGGCAGAAGGAATTGCACGTGCAAAGGTCTCTAGGGTGGACTCTGGTGGCCCAAGATCTGGGGTGTGTCTGAACCGCTGCCTCTCCTGCAGCCCACGGTCAAGTTCGACAAGCAGCCGTGGTACATCGACTCCACGGGCGGCACGCTGCACCCGTACCAGCTGGAGGGCCTCAACTGGCTGCGCTTCTCCTGGGCCCAGGGCACTGACACCATCCTGGCCGATGAGATGGGTTTGGGCAAGACGGTGCAGACCATCGTGTTCCTCTACTCCCTATACAAGGAGGTGGGCAGATGGGGTGGGTGTCCAGGAGGTGGGGGCCGGGCCTGGCCAAGGGCGGGTGGTCTCACGGCATTGGCTGCTCTCTCCAGGGCCACTCCAAGGGGCCCTACCTGGTGAGTGCACCCCTCTCCACCATCATCAACTGGGAACGCGAGTTTGAGATGTGGGCACCCGACTTCTACGTGGTCACCTACACGGGGGACAAGGAAAGCCGCTCCGTGATCCGGGAGAACGAATTTTCCTTTGAGGACAATGCCATTCGGAGTGGGAAGAAGGTGTTCCGCATGAAGGTGGGGGCTCGCCATCCTTGGAAGGACGGTAGGGAGGCCCCGGGTCTGGTTGGGGACCACAGGTGCCCTGCACTCCTTTGGGGTCCCTCAGCCCGGGAGGACTACTGAGGCCGGCAGGCTCTGAAGGGCTTGTCCTAGAGGCAGAATTAGCACCATGTCAGTTTTCTGGGGCTCCTGTAACAAGTGTCACAAATGGGGTGGCTTCAAACAGCAGAAATGCATTCTGTCACAGTTCTGGAGGGCCTTCTGCCTCTGAAGGCTGTAGGGGAAGACTCTTCCTTCCTCCTTCCAGCTTCCTGGTGGCAGCAGATGTTCATTGGCGTACAGCTGCATCACGTCAGTTTCTGCCTCTGTTAGCACATGGGGTTTTCCCCTTCCTGTCTCTCTTGTCCTAGAAAGACATCATTCATACTGGATTCAGGGCCCACCCCAATCCAATATGACCTCATCTTAGCTAATTATTATTTTATGTATTTATTTATTTTTCTGAGACAGGATCTCACTGTGTTACCCAGGCTGGAGTGCAGTGGGGCCATCTCAACTCACTGCAGTCTCCCCCTCCCGGGTTTAAGTGATTCTCCCACCTCAGCCTTACGAGTAGCTGGGTCTCCAGGAGCGCACCATCACGCCCGGCTAATTTTTGTATTTTTTGGTAGAGACAGGTTTCACCATGTTGGTCAGGCTGGTCTTGAACTCCTGACCTCAAGTGATCTGCCCTTCTCAGCCTCCCAAAATGTTGGGATTACAGGAGTGAACCACTGCACCTGGCTCCAATTAGTTATTATTATTTTTTGAGACGAAATCTCACTCTGTCGTCCAGGCTGGAGTGCAGTATGGCATGATCTCAGGTTACTGCAACTTCCGCCTCCAGGTTCAAGCAATTCCCATGCCTCAGCTTTCAGAGTGGCTGGGATTACAGGCATGTGCCACCATGCCCAGCGAATTTTTTGTATTTTAATAGACACATTTGGTTTCCTTGTCCTCCACACTACCCTTCTCCTCCACACACAGCCCACGTTGTCCAGGCTGGTCTTGAACTCCTGAGCTTAGGCGATCTGCCTGCATCAGCTTCCCAAAGTGTTAGGATTACAGGCGTGAGCCATGGCACCCGGGCTGGGCCTCTACATTTCTAAACACTCTCCACATTGAGGAGCAAGGACTTGCAGCCGTTGGCCCCTGGAAAATATGAGTGCTGCAGCCTTGGGGGCTGGTGGACCTTCTCACAGGCCCTTGGAATTTCCCATGTCGGCTTTCTCCACCATCTCCTGGCAGTTGTGGCTCTTAGGAGATGCTCGGAAACTGCTGAATGAGTGAATGAATCCGTGATCCCACAGGTGACTTTGTAGATGGATGAGCCCCTGGATCACTTAGACACAAAAAGAACCTCCCCTGAGCCCACACTGGGATCCTGCTGTGTGCCAAGCACTTCGCTGATTTGGCTCTTCTATTATATTTACTATTTAATTATTTTATCGTTAAAAGTTGTGGTAAAAAACACATGATGTAAAATTGACCATTTTAACCACTTTTAAGAGTACAGTTGAGCCGGGCGTGGTGGTGTGTACCTGTAGTCCTGGCTACTTGGGAGGCTGAGGCAAGAGGATTGCTTGAGCCCAGGAGTTCCAGGCTGTAGTGCGCTATGACTGCGTCTGTGAACAGCGAGTGTACTCTTGGCTGGGTAACATAGTGAGACTCTGTCTCTTAAAAAAAAAAAACAAACAGCCGGGCGTGGTGGCTCATGCCTGTAATCCCAGCACTTTGAGGCTGAGACGGGTGGATCACCTGAGGTCAGGAGTTTGAGACCAGCCTGTCCAACATGGTGAAACCCCATCTCTACTAAAAATACAAAAATTAGCTGCGTGTGGTGGCGCATGCCTGTAATCCCAGCTACTCAGGACACTGAGGCAGGAGAATTGCTTGAACCTGGGAGGCAGAGGCTGCAGTGAGCCGAGATCACGCCATTGCACTCCAGCCTGGGCGACAAGAGCGAAACTCCGTCTCAAAAAGACAAAACAAAGCAGCCCAACCAGAAAAAAAGAAAAGTTCAATAGTGTTAAGTACATTCACAGTGTTTTTTTTTTGTTTTGTTTCATTTTTTTTTCTTTTTTTTTTTTAACCAATAACTCCAGAGAATATACCAAGTAACATTCACATTGTTATGCCGCCAATCTCTAGAAATCTTTTCATCTCGCAAAATGGAAACGCTGCTCCCATTAGACATGAGCATCTTCCGCCACCTCCAGCCCCTGCAGCCACCATTCCACTGTCTCTGCGAGGTTGAGCACTCTGGGTACTTCATATGAGTAGAATCAAGAAGCATTTGTCTTTTTGTGACTGGCTCATTTCACTGAGCAGAATGTCCTTGGGGTCCATGCATGTTGTAGCACGGGTCAGAATTTCCTTCCAAAGCTGGAGAACATTCCGTCACACGGACAGACCACGTTTTGTCTGTTCGTCTGTTGAGGGGCACATAGGTTGCTTCTAGCTTTTAGTGGCTGTCAGTAATGCAGAAGGGAAGGAGTATGGATGTGCAGATATCCGTTTGGGTCCCTGCTTTCACTTCTTTTGGGTGGAATTGCTGGATCATACGGAAATTCTTGTTTTGATTTTTTGAGGTGCAGGCCTAGCTCTTTGAGTTCTCGTTGCAAGTGAGCTGTGATGGCGCCCCTGCACTCCAGGCTTGGGGGTGGGAGTGAGACCCTATCTCACCGTTGCTGTTAGGAGCGGAGGCCGTCGCCGTTGCAGTCTGTTTCCTTCTCCTCCACACCACTCTCTCTCAGGGCTGTGCTCTGAGCCTTGGTGGATGCCCCTCTGCTCGGTGGCCAGCATCTGCCCCTCTGGTCCCAGGCTGGCTGGCCCGGGGCTCCCTGGAGCCTTTGTGGGTTCATGCGCCCACCTCCTTCCTGGCTGTGTCTCCTCGGACTGTGATCCACCCGCTCTGCTCCCAGCCGTCTCCTCCCCAATGCCCCTCTTTTCTCCAGAAAGAAGTGCAGATCAAATTCCATGTGCTGCTCACCTCCTACGAGCTCATCACCATCGACCAGGCCATCCTGGGTTCCATCGAGTGGGCCTGCCTGGTGGTGGATGAGGCCCACCGCCTCAAGAATAACCAGTCCAAGGTAGGTGGCGCCAGCTGCCAGACCCCAGAGCCACCTGGGGTGAGGGACCACTCAGAGCCCCCTGACAGGCCCCCTTCTCCTCTCCTCAGTTTTTTAGGGTCTTAAACAGCTACAAGATTGATTACAAGCTGCTGCTGACAGGGACCCCCCTTCAGAACAACCTGGAGGAGCTGTTCCATCTCCTCAACTTCCTGACTCCAGAGAGGTTCAAGTGAGTCACATGGATCTGGCCGGGGGAGGTGGTGGTGGGGCTGGGGTGGCCCCAGTGAAGATGGGTCAATAGCCCATCCCGGCTGTGAGATCTGCTCGGCTGTAGCTTCCTCATTAGTAAAATGGGAGCGTTACATGGTGTCCCTGCGTTGACCTCCTGCAGGAGCAGGGTGTTGGGGTGGGTGGCGCAGGCACACGGGGGTGTTTGATGAATAGAAACTGCTGCTAATACCACGATTTTTCTTTAGCTCTGCCCTGGACCACCCGGGGCCCCTCCTGGGCTCCTATCCCTGCCTCTACTCCCCTGGCAGATTCCTTTCCCTCCGCTGAGACTCACATGGGCAACTGTGGTGGAGGCAGAGGCAAGCGCCCGGGGGCCGGAACCCCCTGCCCCAGCCTCGTCATCTTCACCTACCTCCATCTTCCTGCTCAGAATCGGGGTTTCAGGGTGCAGAGTGCCGATTTTGGAATCAAGATATATAGATTTATTTATTTAATTTTTTTTAGAAAGAGTCTCACTCTGTTCCCCAGGCCAGAGTGCAGTGGCTTGATCTCAGTTCACTGCAACCTCTGCCTCCTGGGTTCAAGCGATTCTCCTGCCTCAGCCTCCCAAGTAGCTGGGATGACAGGCGTGTGCCACCATGCTCGGCTAATCTTTGTGTATTTTTGGTAGAGATGGGGTTTCACCATATTGGATAGGCTGGTCTTGAACTCCCAACCTCAAGTGACCTGCCCGTCTCTGCCTCCCAAAGTGTTGGGATTACAGGTGTGAGCCACCAGGAGACGTAGATTTGAGGGCAGGTTTTGGCACAGCTGGACTGTATTAACTTGGGCACTCATCAGACTTAGTTTCCTCATCTGTTATCTGGGTAACAGAGAGCTCCTGTCCAGGATGGTTTTGAGGCTGGAAAGGTGTCCAGTGTCGCTGAGGAAGAGAGGACTGTGATGTGTGGGGACGACACAGGCTTAGACAGAAATTGAGATGACAGCCAGGGCAATGCCAGGGCTCCCTGGTCCACCAGCCAGCTGGCTGACATGGGCTGGGCGCTCAGCACCCTGCCTTTTCTGCCCCGGTCCTCTGCTCCTGGTTGTTATCTCAGCTCTTTGTTGCAGCAACCTGGAGGGCTTCCTGGAGGAGTTTGCTGACATCTCCAAGGAAGACCAGATCAAGAAGCTGCATGACCTGCTGGGGCCGCACATGCTCAGGCGGCTCAAGGCTGACGTGTTCAAGAACATGCCGGCCAAGACCGAGCTCATCGTCCGCGTGGAGCTGAGCCAGATGCAGAAGTGAGTGGCGGGCTGACCCGGAGCAGCCTGTGTGCCCCTTCCCCTGGCCTGGTCTCTTGGGTTGCTTCCCAGGTGGGCTTGAGGCCGGGGCTCATGCTTTGCATGCACTTTCTTCTTGGGGCCTCCTCTCAGGTTTTACTGACCAGAGTTTGGGCCACTTGAGTTCTAGC
Source organism: Cacajao melanocephalus (assembly GCA_963573385.1). Classification (NCBI taxonomy): domain Eukaryota; kingdom Metazoa; phylum Chordata; class Mammalia; order Primates; family Pitheciidae; genus Cacajao; species Cacajao melanocephalus. The sequence goes on along the minus strand of CAUYLG010060142.1, from coordinate 46,598 downwards.
AGGGTCCCCCAATCATTTGCAGGGGGACTCCAGGCCAGTGGCTTCCCTTCTTGGGGCTCCCTTGGGTCTCCCTATAAACAGGTGCTTGACCACCAGCTTCCAGCCCTGCTACAGAGCAGAGAGAGCCCCCTCGGAGGCAGGTCTGATCAGGTGCACCCAGCCTGCCTTTCCCTGTGCCCCGCTGCAGGAAGTACTACAAGTTCATCCTCACGCGGAACTTTGAGGCGCTGAACTCCAAGGGGGGCGGGAACCAAGTGTCGCTGCTCAACATCATGATGGACCTGAAGAAGTGCTGCAACCACCCCTACCTCTTTCCTGTGGCCGCCGTGGTAGGTTCCCCCCGGCCATCGTGGCAGGTTCTCCATGGCCGCTGTGATCGATTCCCTGGCCATCGTGGCGGGTTCTCTGTGGCTGCTGTGGTAGGTTTCCCTGGCCATCATGGTGGGTTGCCTGTGGCCGCTGTGGTAGGTGCTGGGGAACCTACTGTGGAACCCACCGCTGTGGTAGTGCCGGTGTGGCTGTGAGCCCTGCCTGGGAACAGGGGGCCTGGAGCCAGGGCCATGGGACCCACAGTCTACCCCGCACTGTGGAGCCTGGCCTGGCTCAGGTGTGGGTCTTATATTCAGTGGGTCAGACAGGCCGTCACCCCATCGCTTGGCACCTGTCTGTTCCCTGCGGCCCCTTTGGTACAGAGTCAGACAGGAGAGGGGAGCCCACCAACGCCTCACCTCCTGCTGTGTCTGCAGGAGGCCCCCGTCTTGCCCAATGGCTCCTATGATGGAAGCTCCCTGGTCAAGTCTTCAGGGAAGCTCATGCTGCTGCAGAAGATGCTGAAGAAGCTGCGGGACGAGGGGCACCGTGTGCTCATCTTCTCCCAGGTGCATGTCCCCGCCCCCTCTGCCCTGGCTCCACACCCCACAGAGAGCATCCTGCCCTGATGCTTGGGGGCGCAATCTTGCTGGCACCCCTCAGGGCTCAGTGCTGTTCCCATGTGGGTCATGTGACTGTGTGTCGGGTCACTCTCGTGCTCTGGCGTGGTGCACCTGAGGAGCTCAGAGCATATTTGCTGTAGGGAGCACCTGCCCTTCTGGTCTGCCTGTCCAGGCTGGTTGGACAGCCCCCTCCTCCCCTGCCCTGGCCCTCTCCCCTGCAGCCTGGCTTCTCATTAAGGTAGGGCCCTGAGGTGGGGTTGGGAGGAGCCCGTCTCCTGAGAGGCCACTGACACCTGGCTTTTTGGCTTGGCAGCAGGGCTGCCGGCCTCTGGTGTGTTCATTTCTTCCTCCATCCCTTTGTTTGCATCTGTCATTGTCAGGTTCTGTGCTGGCACATGGGTGAAGGGACCAGTGATCTAGTCCTTGTCCTGCAGCTGCTCAGTCTACTGTTGGAGACAGCTCTTGGGACAGGCACCCGAACCTGTGGTCAGCTCTGTGTTGGAGGCCACAGTGATGACCCTGCAGAGTCACGGGACTAAAAATACTCCTCTTGTGGCCGACGGAGCCAGGCCCCTTGCTCAAAGCCGGAGTCTGGGCTATGGCTCCTCGTGCACAAACATCAACTGAAAGTGGCATCCGCCACCTGCAGCCTCAGGTCACCCTGCTAGGCTGCTGCAGCCCGAAGAATACTGGAAAGCAGGGCAAGCTTGAGACCAGGGGCTGAGCAAAGGATTCGGCTGGAGTGGAGATGGCTCCACATCCCTCACACCTCGGTACCAACACGAGACACAAATCTGGTCAGAGGCCTTGAGAGACCAAGTAACGGGAACCACACAGCTTCCAGAAATGTGCACGCAGGGCAAGCAACAGAGACGGGGCCCTCCTGCCCAAAATGAGCCTATGAACTCCAATTCCAAACCTATACAAAAGTGAATGCCAAGACATCCCCCAAAGCAATAAATAGAATCCAAATAAGAAAATAAGGGCTGGGTGCAGTGGCTCACCCTGTAATCTCAGTGATTTGGGAGGTTGAGGCAGAAGGATTGCTTGAGCCCAGGAGTTCAGGGTTGCAGTGAGCTATGATCTTGCCACTTCACTCCAGTCTGAGTGACAGAGCAAGATCCTGTCTCTTTTTTTTATCATTTCTTTTGAGTTGGAGTCTTGCCCTGTTGCCCAGGCTGGAGTGCAGTGGTGCAATCTCAGTTCACTGCAATCTCCGCCTCCTGGGTCCAAATGATTCTCCTGCCTCAGCTTTCTGAGTAGCTGGGACTACAGGCACGTATTACCATGCCTGGCTATTTTTTTTGTATTTTTAGTAGAGACAGGGTTCCACCATGTTAGCCAGGATGGTCCCGATCTCCTGACCTCGTGATCCACCTGCCTCTGTCTCCCAAAGTGCTGGGATAACAGGCATGAGCCACAGTGCCCAGCCCTGACCCTGTCTCTTAAAACGGAAAGAAAAAGAATAAGATAACCTGAAAAGACTTTATATAGACATGTTGAAGATCCTCAAAAATAACGGAGTAATTGACACCCTAAAATAAGATATTAAGCAAAAGCAGGAAGAACTGCAATAGGAACAATTGGATAGAAACATGATATGCATGAAATTGAAATAAAACATTTCAACAGACTGGACAAACTTTGAACACTGTTGAAGAGAACACTGATGAATTGGAACCTGGTGCTGAGGCATTTCCCCAGAATGCACTGTACAGGGACAAAGATAAACCAGAGAAAACACGGAAGATAACCTTGAGATGCTCCAACAATCATCCAATTGGAGTTTCAGAAAAAAATAGAAAAAATGGTGAAGAAGTTGGATTTGTTGAGAGTTTGCTGACCTGGAGAGATGTGAGGTCTCAGATCTGGAGTGCATTCTGGAGTACCAAGCAAAATAAATATAAATAAATGAACCCCTAGACACTTTAGAACCCCTAGGTACTTTAGACCTAGTATCTACAAAATAAGGGCAACCGGATTGTTCTCAGACTTCTCAGCAACAACAGGTGGCAGACACCATGGCAAAATCTCCAGTGCCCTGAGGGAACATATGTGCTGATAGTTTTATACCCAGCTAAACTATCTCTCAAGAATAAAGGGAATTGCATGGGGTGATGGGAGCTCAGAAGGGACTGCTTTTCTTTTCTCATGGAGAGGAGTGATACCAGGAAAGACATCACAGAGATGATGTTTGTGTTTCCAGGAAGAGAGTCCATTTGGAACGGCTAGGGGCTGTAAAGGAGCATTGGTCCTGCAGAGCCTTGAATGCAGGGCAAGGAGATGGAACTTAATTCTGTGTGGTGGGAGCAGGGGAGGCTCATGTCAGAGCCCTGATTTGGGCTGGTTGGGAGGATGGATTGACTGAGGGGTGAGGGTGGAAACTTGTTCTTCCCCAGAGTCCTGCATTGGGTCAGCCTGGGTCTCAGCTGTCTCCCCACCCAGCAGGCGGCGCTCTTCTCCCCTGGCTGTGGTGGGGTCCCTGCCCATGGCCTATGGGGCCCCTCACTCCTTGGCAGTTCCTCACATGCCTGTCTCCCCTGCAGATGACCAAGATGCTGGACCTGCTGGAGGACTTCCTGGAGTACGAAGGCTACAAGTATGAGCGGATTGATGGTGGCATCACTGGGGGCCTCCGACAGGAGGCGATCGACAGATTCAACGGTACCTCATCCTGCCCAAGGGCTCTAATTGGGACCCCTTTTTGGCCCCTTTTTGGCCTCTTTTTGGCCTCTTCTCCCAGGCCAGGTTCTTAGCCAGGCTACCCAGCCAGTGTTGTGTCATCAACCCCACACACAGCTGAAGACAGCAGGCCAGTCCTGAGGTCGCGGCAGCTTCCCCTGAGTTTCCAATGTTAAAAGGATTCTTCCCATGGAATCGGAGTTCCGAGGGGCCTGGTAGATAACACCTGTTAGGAATGGAGTTAGAAACAGACAGTGAGAAGGCAGACGGGGGCCTCTAATATTGACAGTAAGCCCGTATAAGCGGTGCTGGACAGAGCCTGTTGCATGGTGAATGGTGGCAGAAGGTACAGAGATGTACGTGCTGCCTGGGGCCACTTCCAGAGGCAGGACAGAGTGAAGGGGCCGGGCCACACATGGTCAGGTTCTTCGTCCAGACTCAGCCGTGCTTGGTCTTCTCCACCTGGGAAGGAGAGGCGAGGGTGGAGGCCAGGAGGGTCTTGCCCATGGAGCTCCCTCTGTAGCAAAGGAAACTTCTGGAGCAGGGAGCAGTCAGCTGCAAGCTTTAGGAGCAAGTTTGCAGCAAATAGCAACAAGCTTTGTTTCCCTGGGGCTTTGGGCCTTAGAAAGAGGCTGGGGCCACACTCCCCAAACACCCAAAGCCGTGCTTCCTCTCACACACTCGTGCCAGAGAGCCAGGAGGAACAGCAGGTTCAGACTTTCGGGGTCTAGACATGGCCCAGCCACAAGCAGAAGCAGGAGTGGCTGAAGCCCTGGGTGGGCTGTGGTCAGTCCCAGGTCACTGAAGGGCCCTGAGGGGCTGAGAACCAGCCATCCTGTGACAGGGTTTCCCAGCAGGGCAGGACCCCAGGCCCCAGAGCTATGCCTGAGTGTTCCCTGGCCACCCTGGCAGCATCGATGGGCTAAGGGAAGCCGGGGACGGGGAGCTGGGGAGACATGGAGGACTGAGCTCTCTGGAGGCTCTGCCTGTACTTGCTGGCTGCTTATACTTCTTCTTTTTTTTTTTTTTGAGACGGATTTTCACTCTTCTTGCCGAGGCTGGAGTGCAATGGAGTGATCTCAGCTACGCCCTGCTAATTTTATATTTTTAGTAGAGACAGGGTTTCCCCATGTTGGTCAGGCTGGTCTTGAACTCCCGACCTCAGGTGATCCGCCTGCCTCAGCCTCCCAAAATGCTGGGATTACAGGCATGAGGCACTGTCCCCGGCCAAACAACCAATTTGTTTTTTGCTCATCTTGGATTTGAAAATTGACCTCCTCTTCATTCTAGCACCCTCCCGTTGGGCTAGGGCTCAGAGCACCGCTGGGGGCTAAGTGGGCTTAAGCGGGCCTCCTCTGGCTCCCCTGAGGGCAGCTGTGGCCTCTCATCTCTGATGGGGTCTCTGGCTTTGTAATTCTCTGCCAGGGACCTGCTGCTGCAGTTCCTTCCCTCTGTTCTCCCCGCTGCTTCTTTCTGCCACCCCCTTCTCCCCACCCAAGCTGTACTCCCTCAAACACCCCATCTGCTGGCCTCTCTTTTTCAGCCCCCGGGGCCCAGCAGTTCTGCTTCCTTCTCTCAACCCGGGCAGGTGGCCTGGGTATCAACCTGGCCACGGCAGACACTGTCATCATCTACGACTCGGACTGGAACCCGCACAATGACATCCAGGTCTGTGTCACTGCCGCCACCCTCCCAGGGCCCTCTCACCCCGGGCCTCGGGCAGGTTCTCCTGTCCTTCATGCCCTCCTGGGCATGACCTCCACACCTCCCCTGGTGCTGTGGGCCTCCCTCCCTTGTGGAGTCTCAGCCCTACGAGGGGCCCTGGGTATGAGTGGAAGCTTGGCCCCCATCCCTCCAGCTCTGTCCTCGTCCAGAGGAGGAAACAGGCTTGGAGAGGGCAGGGGAAGTGTCCAAGGGCACACCGCAGTCCATGGTGGCCACTGATCCTGGTCTTTCCCATCACCCTCAGGACCAAGGCCATGGAGGGAGGCAGGATGAGGGAGTCCTGGGACCCAGAGGAGCATCCATTTTGGAGGGGCTGGGGAGCATAGAGTGGGCCTGTCGGAGGTGGGGGGAGGATGAGATGGTGCAAGGGGCAGATGGGGCTGACAAGAAAGGATGGGAGGGATGTGGGGGGCGGGGCTATGGGAATAGAGCTACCCTGATGGTCCTGGCCACCCCACTCGGGGGCTGGGACACACACATTGAATGCTTACACATGTAGGGGAACACATAAAAAGTGCTGTCTCTCATTCATATGTGTGTGCACCCATGCACACACACACATATTCACAGTCACACCCAGGTCACCTCATGCAGGGCTGCAGAGAGTTTCTGGCACTTCCCTTGTATTATACTGGGCAGATTCAGCTCCTTGCTGCCCTCGGAAGGTGGCTGCGCATCTCCAGCACATGGTCTTGTGGTCCCATTAGTGGCTCACTCACAGGGAAATGCAGCCTCCTACCTCCTCAGGGCCCCCATGAAGCTCTGTGTGGCATCAGTTACACCCAGCACACTGGCTGTGTCATCCCTCACACACCCATGCACACCTGCAGTCCTCGCTGCTTCCACTGGGAGCTTTTCCACTCCCAACCCAGCCCGGCACCCAGGCTCGTGGGAGGCTTCGCAGTCCAGGAGGGAGCCCAGCTGCAGTGGTGCACGCACCACACGCCTCTCCCTACCCAGTACGCAGCCCATTCCATGCTCTTGAGCTCATGGGTGTGGCCCCCTCCATTGCCTGGAGCCCTGGGTGAGCCACAGGTGCCGAGCTGCAGGTCTCCTCAGGCCTTCAGCCGTGCCCACCGAATCGGGCAGAACAAGAAGGTGATGATCTACCGCTTCGTGACTCGGGCCTCAGTGGAGGAGCGCATCACGCAGGTAGCCAAGCGCAAGATGATGCTCACCCACCTGGTGGTGCGGCCTGGCCTCGGCTCCAAGTCGGGCTCCATGACCAAGCAGGAGCTGGACGACATCCTCAAGTTCGGCACGGAGGAGCTCTTCAAGGACGACGTGGAGGGTGGGCCTCTGTCCTGAGGGAGCGTGGTGGGGACTGGGGTCATGCTGCTGAGAAACCCATCCTGGGCTTGATGGGGTCCCTGCCCGTTCCAACACACACAGCCTCTCTCCTATACCCCCACCGGTGTCTCCTGGCCAGGGCAGTCCAGGGTGGTGTCTCTGGGCACTGCCTGCCAACCCTGCAGCCTTCTGTGCTCCTGCACCAGCACCCTACTCCTCTGCCCAACAGGCATGATGTCTCAGGGCCAGAGACCGGTTACACCCATCCCTGATGTCCAGTCCTCCAAAGGGGGAAACTTGGCTGCCAGTGCAAAGAAGAAGCACGGTAGCACCCCGCCAGGTAGGGGCCAACCCAGCCCAGCCCCAGCTCCTCCTCCAACCAGGTGGCTGCTCCTGGAGAGGAGGGGTCCCCGACACACCCTCACTTGGGTGTCCTGGGACTGCCGGGTGGGCGGGGAGTGGGGCTGTTACAGCGCGATTTCCTCTGTCTGGTCACCACGCCCCTCAGCTGCAGACCTTAGAGGGGATGGGAAGGGCCATTACTGGAATTCTGTTCCCAGGTCCCCCGGGGTGGACCCAGGGCAGTCTTTGTCCCCACACTGCACTTGCCTGCTCCCCAGGTGACAACAAGGACGTGGAGGACAGCAGTGTGATCCACTATGACGATGCGGCCATCTCGAAGCTGCTGGACCGGAACCAGGACGCCACAGACGACACGGAACTACAGAACATGAACGAGTACCTGAGCTCCTTCAAGGTGGCGCAGTACGTGGTGCGCGAGGAGGACGGCGTGGTAAGGTCCCCGGCCCGCCCTCCAGCCGCAGCCCCGCCCTCCACCGCGACCACGCCCTCCACTGTGATCCCGCCGTACCGCCGCAGCCCCGCCCTCCACACTAACCCCGCCCTCCAGCCCCAGCCCCGCTCCCTACGCTGTGATCCCGCCCTCCAGGCTCAGCCCCGCCCCAGCCCCAGCCCCCTTCCACGCTGTAACCCCGCCCTCCACGCTGTAACCCCGCCCTCCAGCCTCAGCCCCGCCCCAGCCCCGCCCCAGCCCCGCTCCCTACGCTGTAACCCCGCTCTCCACGCTGTGACCCCGCTCTCCAGCCTCATCCCCGCTGTCCGTGCTGTTACCAAGGCATCCCGGCCGCCGCAACCGCGGGCTCAGCACTAGACACAGCAGCGAGGGAAGGGACGGAGGCAGTGCTGAGGGCTGTACAGCCACATGGGCCGGCCACTGCCCTTGCACACATCAGCCGCCTGCTTCCTGGCGTCGTCCTAGCTCCAGTCCAGCTTCCCCCCGTTCTGAAGTGCAGGCTGACCTGCCACCCCGCTGCGCAGAGCCCTGTCCCCCGGGTCTAGTGTCAGTCCCTTCCCGGCGCGGTGTGCTCTCCCGCCCCTGCCTCAAGGCCTGCATGTCTGCCCTGCACCTGGACCGCTAGTGTTCCAGAACGCCCTGCACTTTTCTCTCTTTAAATAGAGTCTCGCTCTGTCGTCCAGGCTGGAGTGCGGTGGCCCCGATCTCGCTCACTGCAACTAACGCCTCCCAGGATCAAGCGATTCTCGTGCCTCAGCCTCTCGATTAGCTGGGATTACTGGCATGCGCCACCATGCCCAGCTAATTTTTGTATTTTTAGTAGAGACGGGGTTTCGCCATGTTGGCCAGGCTGGTCTTGAACTCCTGACCTCGTGATCCGCCCGCCTGGTCCTCCCAAAGTGCTGGGATTACAGGCTTGAACCACCACGTCTGCCCCGCCCCACACTTTGCTCCCTTCTCCACCTGGCAAACCCTAGCTATCCCCAGGAAGCTTCTCAGGTCTCTCCTGGGGTCCTTTCCCTTTCCTCCTCAGCTCCCCCACCCTCTGTGCAGACCTGGTGAGCTCATGACCTTTTCCTTTGAAACCAGGAGCTTCCTGAGGGCAGGCACAGGGGCTTATTCAACTCAGTACCCCAGTGCTTGGCATGAGGCCTGAAAACACTTGCTTTGTGAATGGATGAATAAGGAAATGATTGACTGGACAGGGGCAGGGAGAGGAAGGCCAGCTGGGGCTGGGGTGATCAGAGAAGGCTTCCTGGAGTAGGCAGTGCATCCCATGAATCCTTCAGCCCCAAGGGAGCAAAAGGCCAGGTTGGGTGGAGGCAGCCTGAGGCTTCCAGGAGGGCAGGGATGGCCCCATCCATGGAGCCCGTGGAACCTGTGTTCCCAGGAGGAGGTGGAGCGGGAAATCATCAAGCAGGAGGAGAATGTGGACCCTGACTACTGGGAGAAGCTGCTGCGGCACCACTACGAGCAGCAGCAGGAGGATCTGGCCCGCAACCTGGGCAAGGGCAAGCGTATCCGCAAGCAGGTCAACTACAATGACGCCTCCCAGGAGGACCAGGGTGCGTGCCAGGCAGGGGGGATGGGTGCCCATCACCCAAAGGCGGAGGGTTGTCCCTGTGCAGGACTTCCGGGAGGTGCGGGCCGGGAGACCTGGGCGATTGTGCCAGGAGAAATGGGTGATCCACACCCGGAGGCAGAGGGTGGGGCAGGATTCTGTCAGGGCATCCCTGTGCAGGACCCCCGGGAGGTGTGGGCTGGGAACACTGGGCTGGGAACGCCGGGCAGTGCCGGATGGAGCTGGGAGGCAGCTGCTTGGAGGAAAGGGGACTGGGGGCAAGTGCAGGGGTGCTGGGTGTTTGGGGGAACAGGTGTGGCACTAGTTCAGTGACTTCACCACTGCTTGTGACGTGGCCTTGGGCCAGCCCCTTGTGCACAGTACAGTATGCATAACGTGTGGGTGCGCGTAGTACCCTTAGTGTACGATGCGGTGGTGCTGGGATTATTAAATGAGCCCACAGGAAGTACCTGGGCCATTGTCATTGTCACTGCTTTCCTACCGGCTGGGGTGCAGGGGCTTGGCATGGCCCTGGGCGTGCTTGAATTTGAGGTTGGGCTTCGCTTGCACATCTCATTCCGTGCCTCTCTGCCTCGCCCCTGCAGAGTGGCAGGATGAGCTCTCCGATAACCAGTCGGAATACTCCATTGGCTCCGAGGATGAAGATGAGGACTTTGAAGAGAGGCCAGAAGGGCAGAGTGAGTCTCAATGCTGGTGGCCTGGGCTGCCACTGAGGCCGTGTCAGGGGAGCTGACGGTGGCAGGGGCGGGGCTGGCCTGGGGTCCCGCTGCCCTTGGGATCAGAAGAGGGGGGTCAGGAATCTCTGGGCTCCCACCTGAGGAGCTGTGGTGGGCTGCTCCCCAGGTGGACGACGACAATCCCGGAGGCAGCTGAAGAGCGACAGGGACAAGCCCCTGCCACCTCTTCTCGCCCGAGTTGGTGGCAACATCGAGGTGGGGCCTGTCTGTTCCCACATCTTTTTCTGCCCCCAATCCCTGCTGTCCCTGGGGTATGGAGGAGGGCTGAGGGACTGCCGGGAGCTAATGCCAGGTAGAGGTGGGGCTGCTCTGGTCTTTGCCACCAGGGTCCTGCTCCAGGTGGCGGCCCCTGCCATCTCTGTGCCCCCGTCTTGCCTTCTCCTCCTCCCATACCTTTCTTCCCCATCCCAGAATCCTCTGCTCCCACCCTGTCTCTGCTCTGGTCTCACACTCCCGTGCTCACACTCCTGCGCTCCACCTGCCCAGGTGCTGGGCTTCAATGCCCGACAGCGGAAGGCCTTTCTGAACGCCATCATGCGCTGGGGCATGCCCCCGCAGGACGCCTTCAACTCCCACTGGCTGGTGCGGGACCTTCGAGGGAAGAGCGAGAAGGAGTTTAGGTAAAGGGGCTAGGTGGTAGCCCAGGGCGTGACCACCTGCCCCTGAGGAGGGCAGGCTCCCGCGGGTGAGCCTCACAGAGGGCAGCGTCTGCTCCTGCCAGGATAAGGCCTTCTGGAAAGTTCACTGCCATTTGGTCTTTGGGTGGCTAGAGTCCTGGTGCCGGGCAGGGCTGATGTGCAGAAAACACTGACCATCCACCCCTGCCCAAACCAGCTGGTGTTATGGCGGCAAGGAAGATCCCGGTCAGGGCTGTTCTAGCCGGTCCCCTTGCCAGGGAGGCCCTCTCTGTCCTTTCCCGGGCCTGGGCTCCCTGACCGGGAGGTGGGCGATGGTTGATGTTCAGCCAGGAGGTCCCCCGGGGTCCCGCCAGCCCTCTCAGAGGGTTCTTGCTGGCCCCCCACTCCCTGAGCCCCAGTCCCCCCCCACCCCAGAGCCTATGTGTCCCTCTTCATGCGGCACCTGTGTGAGCCGGGGGCAGACGGCGCAGAGACCTTCGCAGATGGCGTGCCCCGGGAGGGCCTCTCCAGGCAGCACGTGCTGACCCGCATCGGGGTCATGTCACTAGTTAGGAAGAAGGTGGGTGAGTAACTCTCTGTAGGGCCCTTCTTGGTGACTGCCTGGGGTCCTGGCACTGTCCCTTAGGGGTCAGTCGTTAGAGATCAAGTGCCTAGCTCAGGCCACACAGCTGCCCAGGGTCTGAGTCAGGCCAGAGGGACTGACCTGGAAAGTCTTTCTGGGTGAGGGGCCTGAGGGGTGGAGGCCAAGATGGTGGATTACAGTTGGGGGACACACAGTGGGTGGGATGACAGGCAGGGGAGCATTGTGGTCAGGAGGGGCCTGGCTTGGCCAGCCTTGGGCAGAGGCAGCAGCTACCCCAAGCCTGTGACACCTGCAGTCCCTGTGGCTGCCCCGAGGCCGTTAGGGCTGAGCCGCGACCACCACCCTCCCTCTTTCGCTCCCACCTTCCCTCCCACCACCCCAGGTTCAAGAGTTCGAGCATGTCAACGGGAAGTACAGCACCCCAGACTTGATCCCCGAGGGGCCCGAGGGCAAGAAGCCGGGCGAGGTGATCTCCTCGGACCCCAACACGCCAGTGCCCGCCAGCCCTGCCCACCTCCCGCCAGCCCCGCTGGGCCTGCCAGGTCTGTGGGCTGGGCGGGCCAGGGAGGGCACTGGGGTCATGGAAAATGGCAAGGTCACAGCAACCCCCAGTCTAACCCACACCCCACAGAAGACAGCCTCTCCTTCCCCCATGGCCCCTGTTTGCTGAAATGTCACTCTCTAGAGTTTTTCATTTTAATGACAGTTTTGAGATATAATTTATATACATACTGCAAAATTCACTCTTAAAAAATTGGCTGGGCTTGGTAGCCAACACTTTAGGAGGCCAAGGCGGGAGGATCACCTGAGCTCAGGAGTTTGAGACCAACCTGGCCAACACGGCAAAACCCTGTCTTGGGCCAGGCGTGGTGGCTCACGCCTGTAATCCTAGCACTTTGGGAGGCCAAGGGATAGATCGTGAGGTCAGGAGGTCGAGACCATCCTGGCTAACACGGTGAAATCCCGTCTCTACTAAAAATACAAAAAATTAGGTGGGCATGGTGGCATGCACCTGTAGTAGTCCCAGCTACTCGGAAGGCTGAGGCAGGAGAATCGCTTGAACCTGTGAGGCGGAGGTTGCAGTGAGCTGAGATCACACTACTGCACTCCAGCCTGGGGACACAGAGCAAGATTCTGTCTCAAAAAAAAAAAAAAGCACTATTCAGTGATTTCTAGTATATTCACAGGGTGTACAACCAGCACCACTACCTAAGGCCAGAATATTTTCATTCCCCTTGAAAAAGAAATCCCTTACCCAATAGCAGCAGCTACTCTGTATCCCCTGACCCCAGGCCTGGGCAGCCACTAACCTGCTTCGTGTGTCTGTGAGTTTTGTGATGCTGGATGTTTTGTGTATGCGGCACCACACGGAACGTGACCCTTTGGGTCTCGCTTCTGTCACTCAGTGCGGGGTTCCAGGTTCATCCACATTGCTGTGTGCATCAGTGCTTCATTCATTCCACTTTATGGCTGATTACGTTTTCTTTTTCTTTTTTGAGACGGAGTTTCGCTCTCGTCACCCAGGCTGGAGTGCAATGGCATGATCTCGGCTCACTACAACCTCCACCTCCCAGGTTCAAGCAGTTTTCCTGCCTCAGCCTCCCAAGTAGCTGGGATTACAGGCACCTGCCACCATACCCAGATAATTTTTGTGTTTTTAGTAGAGACAGGATTTCACCTTGTTGGCCAGGCTGGTCTTGAACTCCTGACCTCAGGTGATCCATCTGCCTTCTCCTCCCAAAGTGCTGGAATCACAGGTGTAAGACACCACTTCTGGCTGATAATGTTTTCTTGTATGGATTTACTGCATTTTGCTTATCTATTGCTCTGTCAATAGATTTTGGGTTGTTTCTACTTTTCGGCTACTGTGAGTTATGCTGCTGTGAATTGGTGTGTTTTATGTTTCTGTGTGGACATAGGTTTTTAGTTGTTTTGGGCAGATATCTAGGAATGGAATTACCAGGTCATGTGATAACTCTGTTTTCCCTTTTGAGAAACTACTAGACTGCTTTCCAAGGTAGCTGTACCATTTTACGTTCCTGCCAGTGTTGTGCAAGAGCTCCGGCCTTTCTGAGTCTTCATCAGTGCTTGATCTTTGCCTTCATGGTTCTAGCCATCGTGGTGAGCGTGAGGTGGCGTCTCACTGTGGTTCTGATTGGCATTTCCCTGATGCCAGGGATGTTGAGTGTTGTTTGGTGTGCTTAGTGGCTATTTGTAGACTTGTAGGAAAATCTTTTCAGATTCTTCGCACACTTTTAATTGGCTCATTTGTGCCTAGGTATCTCTTTGGTGACCCAGGTATTTATTTGGGTGAAGCAAATACCTGGTAATACCTGGTCCCTCAGTTGGGGCTCACAGGCCTGGGGCAGGCATAGCTATCCCCTGCTGATGGCTGAGGCCAGGCCCTGAGGTGCTCAGCACCGCCAAGCACAAGTGAGCCCTTGGAGGTGGACACGCCTTGGTTTGCTTCTTGGCTTTGCCCTGAACTCTGTCTAACCTTGGGCAAGTTACTTAACCTCCGTGAGCCTCCACTTCCCAGCTGTGATGCATCTACCTCCCAGGGCTTCTCAGAGCCGCGTAAGTGACCAACACTCTGCGCAGCTGACTCGGCAGGGAGGAAACTCACACTCTGTCCAGAGGCACACGGCCAGCCAGCCTGCCCGAAAGCTGTGAGCAGCCCAGGCGTTGTGGCTTCCACTCTGTGCCTCCACCTGCCTCACCTCCTTCCCTCCAGATGTGTAGCCACTGCTGTGTGCAGCCCCCTCTTGACGGACTCTCACTTTGGTCTCACTGGTTCAAGGGTCCTCCAGGCACCCCAGAGTCTTAGGCCCGGCCTGGCCTCTCTGGCTTAGCCGGGGATCCTGCCCGTCTCTCCTGGAGGTGCTTGGCCTTGATGGAGCCTCCTGAAGGCCAAGCCCCACCTCTCCTCTCTGCCATCTGCCTCCCTGCCCTAGCCCTTCCCGTCTGAGCCCACCTGTCTCACCTCTTTCTCTTGATCTTTCAGACAAAATGGAAGCCCAGCTGGGCTACATGGATGAGAAGGACCCAGGGGTGCAGAAGCCAAAGAAGCCCCTGGAAGTCCAGGTGTGGAACTTGCTGGCATCTGGGCCTGTGGTGCGTGTTGGGTGGAGGTTGGGTCTGGGGACCTTCTCAGGCCCTGCACAGCCAGGTGGAACCCAGGCCTCCTGGGTCCCTTTTCAGGCCTCTGGGTCTGGGGGAGCAGGCTGGGAGCAAGCGATGGAAGCCAGGAGAGTGGGTTCCCAGCCCAGCGCACGTTCCCTGCCCTCTGTTCCTGGTGAGGCCCCAGGCCCTGCAGCTTACCTGGTTTCCCCTCTGCAGGCCCTGCCAGCTGCCTTGGACAGCGTGGAGGGCGAGGACAAGCACGAGAGCCCAGCCAGCAAGGAGAGAGCCCGAGAGGAGCGGCCAGAGGAGAAGGAGAAGGCCCCGCCCTCCCCAGAGCAGCTGCCTAGAGGTTGGCGCTTCCCACAGGCCGCCCACTCCAGTGCCATGTCTGGCCTCAGCAGGCCCGGGTCACAGAAGGGCAGGTGGCTATACTTCAGCTCACTTCTCCCTGGCAGAGGGGTAGACTCCATCCCTCTGCAGGCCCCCTGGTGAGGGGAGGGCAGGCGCTCAGGTCTCTATACATGGACTTATGGACTGTAACTTTTTTTTTTGGAGAAAGGGTCTTACTCTGTCACCCAGGCTGGAATGCAATGGCACGATCTCGGCTCACTGCAACCTCTACCTACTGGGTTCAAGGGATTCTTGTACCTCAGTCTTCCAAGTAGCTGGGAGTACCATGTGCCACCATGTCTAGCTAATTTTTTTTTAAATTTTTAATAGAGATGGGATTTAATCCTGTTGGTCAGGCTGGTCTCGAACTCCTGACCTCAAGTGATCCACTCACCTTGGCCTCCCACACCTTGGGATTATAGGTGTGAGCCACCTCGCCTGATGGTCTTTAACTTTTCTTTATCATACAGAGATTGGGGGTTATTGGGCTACTTTTTTATTAGTGATTTCTGACTCAATTCCATTGTGGTCTGAAAACATGAGTCTGTATGAGGTTGTTGAAACCTGCTTTCTGGCTTGATATAGTTAGATTTTGCAAATGCTGTATGTGTGCTTGAAGAGAATGTCTGTTCCCTAATAGCTGGGTTTAAGGTTCTAAATATATGTGTTAGGGCCAGGCATGGTGGCTCATGCCTGTAATCCCAGCACTTTGGGAGGCCGAGGTGGGTGGATCATGAGGTCAGGAGTTTGAGACCAGCCTGGCCAGCATGGTGAAACCCTGTCTCTACTAAAAATTTAAAAAATTAGCTAGGCATGGTGGTGTGTACTGGTAGTCCCAGCTACCTGGGAGGCTGAGGCAGGAGAATTGCTTGAACCCGGCAGGCAGAGGATGCAGTGAACTGAGATCATGCCATTGCACTCCAGCCTGGGTGACAGAGCAAGACTCTGTTTCAAAAAAAAAAAAAAAGGATACCATTTGTTATTTTTAGCACATACAGAGTTGTGCAACCATCACTATTATCTAATTCCAGAACATTTTCCTCACTCCAAAAAGGAATTCTTCTTACTCATTGGCAATCACTCCCCATTTCTTCCTCCTCCTCCCAACCCCTGGCAATCAGCATGCGCCATCATGCCTGGCAAATTTTGTATTTTTAGTAGAGACCGGGTTTCTTCATGTTGGTCAGGCTGGTCTCGAACTCCCGACCACTGGTGATCCACTGCCTCAGCCTCCCAGAGTGCTGGGATTACAGGTGTGGGCCACCGTGCCTGGCCTTTTTTTTTTTTTTTGAAGTTGAATTATTATTATTAATTTATTTAAAAATAGTTTAATTTAATAAGAATCCTTTATTGTAGGCTGGATGATTCTACATAATGCCACCTAATTTGTTTAATATTCTTCCTTTTTTTTTTTGGTAACATAGTATTTTTAGTTCATCTATGTTGTGGAATGTATTAGTACTTCATTCCTTTCTTTCTTCTTTTTTTTTTTTTGAGCCAAGCTCTCGCTCTGTCATCTAGGCTGGAGTGCAGTGGCATGATCTTAGCTTACTACAGCCTTAACCTCCGGGGTGCAAGCAATCTTTCCACCTCAGCCTCCCAAGTAGCTGGGACTACAGGTGCACATGCTAACACACCTGGCTAATTTTTATATTTTTTTGTAGAGACGGAGTTTTGCCATGTTGTCCAGGCTGGTCTTGAACTCCTGGGCTCAAGCCACCCTCCCACCTTGACCTCCCAAAGTGCTGGGATTACAGGCAGTACTTCATTTCTTTTTATGCCCAAATAATATTCTGTTGTATAGATCTACTATGTTTTATTTATCCATTCATAGTGATACATTTGAGTTGTGTTTCCACTTTTTTGGCTACTGTACACATTTGTGTATACATATTTTTGTGGGTATAGGTTTTCAGTTCTTGTGGGTATATATCTAGGATTAGAATTGCTGAATCACATGGTGATTCTCCGTAACATTTTGAGAAACTGCTCGATTGTTTTCCACGTGTATTGCATCAGTTCACATTCCTACCAGCATGTGTAAGGGTTTCATTTTCTTCACATCCTTGCCAATACTTGTTCTTATCTGTCTTTTTGATTATAGTCATCCTAGTGGGTGAGAAGTGGTATTTCATTGTCATTTTGATTTGTATTTCCTTTGTGCATAAAGATGTTGAATGTTTTTTCATGTGATTATGGCTCATTTGTATATAATATGTTGAAGAAATGTCTTTTAGATCCTTTGTCTATTTTAAAATTGTAGTATCTTTTTGTTATTGAGTTGTAAGAGTTCTTTTTAAATTAGTTAACACTTTGAGAGACAGGATCTTATTCTGTTGGCCAGGTGGGCTTTGAAGTCCTGGGCCCAAGTAATTCTCTGGCATTAGCCTCTTGAGTAGCTAGGATCACATGCATGTACCACTGTGCCTGACTTATATGAGTTATTTCTATAGATTCATGTTCCTCATCAGATATATGATTTACAAATATTTTCTTTCATTTCATCACTTTTAATCTCTTTGTAATGTTTTAGGTCTATCTTTTGTAGACAGTGTATAGAGGATTCGTCATTTAAAATCTAATTATAGGGTCCCTGTCTTTTAGCTGGCAAGTTTATTCTCTTTACATTTATTGTAATAACTAGATATGTGGTGGATTTCTACTGTCTTATTTTGTACTTTATATTACCCTTCTCTTTTCTCCTTTTTCCTCCTTTCCTGACATCTCTTGGATTGATCAAATTTTCTTTTTATCTATATAATTTTTATATCTCCTCTTTTCCCCCTCAACTCATTTGGAAGGCTTATAGTCAGTTCTATTCTGTACTCATAAATTTTTCTGAGTAATATGAGGACTTTAGATAGCTTTAGTTCTAACTCACTTCCCTTTCATCTGCCATGTTGCTATTGCCCAATATTTTAGTTTCAGTTTGTTTTTATTTTCCCAAATTTGTTGTTATGCTTATTTCTAAATCTTGAATCCTTTTTTAGATCTCCTCACATTCTTACCAGTTTGTGTTTGCTTATTTGTTCATCATTGCTTCACTCAAAGTCCTTCCTAAAGTACACCTTTAATGGTGCTTTCGGCACATTTTTGGGAATGGTAAATTCTCTCATTGTTTGTTAGTTCTTTTACTCTTGAATAGTTATTACAATTCTAGATGGGATAGGGATCTTCCCTTGGCACTTTGAAGGTATTCTTCCTTTTTTATTTGGCATTCATTATGCCAAGAAGGCTGCTGAGAAGCTGAGAAGGCTGCTGTTGGTGTAATTGTTGCTCCTGTGTAGGAAATTTCTCATTTCTATCTTTTCTCACATTGAAAGACTGCTTTTAAGACATTCTCTTTGTCTTTGGTGGTATACACCTTCACTACAATGGAGGGTATTTTTGTTTTGTTTTTAGAGTGACGTTTTTATTTATCTATGTGTGACTCACTGTGATTCTTAAAGCTGAATATTTATGTTCTGCATCAATTGTGGGAAAATTCCCATTCTCTCTTTGAATATTTTCTTTGCCCTCATTATGTTTATTTTCTCCTTCTGGAATTCCTATTACTCATTGATTGGTTCATTCATCCAACAAACATATATATATATAAAGGCTGCTGAGTATCAGATGCTGTCCCAGGCTTTGGGGACACAAGCAGTGAACCAAAACAGCTGAAAGCTTCATTCGTGGAGTTTGTATTCCAGTGTGGAATACAGGCAATCAACAATAAACAGAAATACATGTTGTTCAACCACAGACTCCAAATGCTCTGAGGAAGAAAGCAGAGTACAAGGTTAGCAAAAGATGGGGGCTGATACGGTTTTTATATCTTGTGCTTCTTTTTTCTTATCTATTTATCTGCCAGGCTTTTTGAGTAATCCTTGGATCAAGCTTCCATGTATATTTTCTTTGCACAGCTGTTTTTTAAACCATTCCCATTTGTATTATTTTGCATGGCTGTGTCACAAATTACTGCATACATAGTAGCTTAAAACAGCACTCACCATGAGCTCACAGTTGTGTGGGGCTGACGCCTGGCGTGGTATTTTTGGGTGTTCTGCTTAGGATATCACAAGGTTGAGGACATCAAGGTATCAACTAGGTTAAGTTCTCTTCTGGAGGCCCTGGGGAAAAGTCCACGTCCGTGCCTACTCTTTGTTGTTGGCAGAATTCAGTTCCGTGAGGCTGGAGGACTGAGGTCCCATTTCCTTGCTGGCTGTCAGCTGGGTGCATTTTCAGCCACATTCCTGCCGTGTAGCGTAGTCTGTCTTCAAGCCAGCAATGGTGAACAGAAACCCTTCCATGCTTCGAATATCTGACTTCCTTTTCTGTGACCGGCCAGAGAAAAGGGCTTGTGTGTTCAGGTTAGGCCTACTCAGGTCCTCTCTCTATTTTAAGGTCACCTGTGCCACAAAACAGAAGCTGCTCTGGGGAGTCTAGTCCATCCTCTTCATCTCCAGGGGTTTTTGCAGGGCATGGACACGAAGAGCCAGAAGTCTTGGAGCACATCTTAGAATTCTGCAATTAAAATGTTAATGATTGTGCATTTCATTTCTTCCTTTTTTTTTTTTTTTGAGATGGAGTCTTGCTCTGTCACCCAGGCTGGAGTGCAATGGCGTCATCTTGGCTCACTGCAGCCTCTGCCTCCCAGGTTCAACCGATTCTCCTGCCTCAGCCTCCCTAGTAGCTAGCATTATAGGCACCCACCAATACATCTGGCTAATTTTTGTATTTTTAGTAGAGACAGGTTCACCATGTTGGTCAGGCTGGTCTCAAACTCCTCACCTCAAGTGATCTGCCAGCATTTCTAGAAATTTTATCTGTTTTTTTTTTTTTCTAGATTTGAGGGAGTCTTATTCTTTCCCTGTGGATTCTCTTCCTTCTTTTTCTCTTTTCTCTGTCTTTGGTCACTCTAGATATATTTACTTTAGAGCAAGCTTTTTCAACCTGTGGCCAGTGGGCCAAATGTGGCCCCGGATGGCTTTGAATGTGGCCCAACACAAAGTCGTAAACTTTAAGACATTTTGAGATTTGTTTGTTTATATATATATATATATATATAAAACCAATATGTCTTTATGTATATCATATATATCTATTTCTTTCTCTCTCTCTCTATATATATATGTATTTTAGCTCATCAGCTGTTGTTAGTATTTAGTGTATTTTATGTATGGCCCAAGAAAATTCTTCTTCCAGTGTGGCCCAAGGAAGCCAAAAGATTGGACACCCCTGTTTGAGCATCTCTGACACTGTCCTATTACCCCAGGGTGCTGGTCTGCTTCCTGTGTGTCTGCTGATGGGGGTATCGTTGTTTTCTGGATTTGGATTGGTGCATCCTTGGGTGATTTTTATCTGCAGGAGCCCTGTGTCCTCTGGGGAGTAGGAGTATCCCCCGCTCAGGCCAGGAGGCTTCACAGGCAGTCTCGTTCCGGGAGCAGTTTTATGATGCTGTCTCTGCCTAGGGTGGTCCAGTTCAGATACCACCCACATGAGGACGAAGCTTTGGATGTGGGTTCCTCATGGGAGACCTTCTTTTCCTTGGTCCCATGGTGGAGACGGGCCTTCTCGCTCCCATGGTTGGTGGTGAGAACTTTCCTTCACAGAGACCACGGTGTTGGAGGCCGTTGGCATCATGCCAGTTCTCTGCATCTTTTGGGCTTGAGGCCTCACCTTCCTGCCTGGGTGTTGAGACACAGCCAGTTCTAAGCTCTCCAGGCCACCTCCTGTCTGATCACCCCTGCCTGGGCCACCGGACGCAAGCTCCTGCCTGCCTAGCTTCAGTTTCCCCTTCCCTCCTGTCACCTGGTGATTTCCTTCTCTTCTTGGGAACTCATCTTCTGTGTGCTTTTTTTTTTTTTCTGGAAACAGGCTTTTGCTCTGTCTCCTGGGCTGGAGTGCAGTGGTGGGATCTCGGCTCATGGGAGCCTTGACCTTCTAGGCTCAGCAGTCCTCCCGCCTCAGCCTCCTGAATAGCTGGGACCACAGGTGCATGCCACCAAGCCCAGCTAATGTGTTGTGTTTTTTGTAGAGATGGGGTCTCACTATATTGCCCAGGCTGGTCTTGAACTCCTGGTCTCAAGTGATCCTCCCGCCTTGGCCTCCTGAAGTTCTGGGGTTACAGGCTTGAGCCACTGCACCTGGTTGAGGGAAGTTCTTTTCGGTGTCAGCTGTTAGACTCTGCAGAACATGTGAATGGGTAGGGTTCTATGGGTGGAAAACCAGCAGCCCAGACTCCTCTGCTTTCTGGGACCCCACCCCACACCATGAACCTTCTTCGTTTTGCAGAGGAGGTGCTTCCTGAGAAGGAGAAGATCCTGGACAAGCTGGAGCTTAGCTTGATCCACAGCAGAGGGGATGGTGCCGACCTCAGGCCAGGTCTGGGGCTCTTCTGTGTTCTCTGCCCATGCCCTGTGGTCCCTTGAGGGTGCCTTCTGGACCCTGTTCAGCCTCCCAGTCTCCCAGGCACCGTCCCCTTGGCCCCAGGCCTGATTGGAGCTAGCATCTGGGAGCCTGGACTCACCAGCCCCTCAGAGCCAATGCCAGGGGACAGGCTCCCCTCCTCTCTCCTGAGCCTGGCCGTGCCCAGCCGCTGAGAGAGAGGAGGGCTGGTCATACAGCCTGGGCTGGGGAGTTGGGGCTCAGCCAGAAGCTTTGCATACCTCTAGGCACTGGAATGTTCTGGAACAGTTGTCCTCAGATCAGCCCCCTCAGGCAGCTCCGTGTCTTTGAACTTGAGCTGTACTTTCATAATGCTCTCCTGCCTTGCTCCTGGGTGGTCCTGATGTGCCTGGAACTAACCTTCCTGCTCAGGACAGAGAGAGGGGCCGCTGGCTTTTTAAAAGCCCTTCTGGGTGGCGAGCCCCCTGAGGACAAGGGGATGCACTTTCTACTTGCCTCCTGGGTCCCCAGTGCTTGGCAGAGAGAGGCCCTGGGCACTGCTTTTGGGATGGATGAATGAATGTGATGTGTCCTCAGCAGATGACACCAAGGCTGAGGAGAAGGAGCCCATTGAAACACAGCAAAATGGTGACAAAGAGGAAGAGGACGAGGGGAAGAAGGAGGACAAGAAGGGGAAATTCAAGTTCATGTTCAACATTGCGGATGGGGGCTTCACAGGTACTGGGGCTGGTTGGGTGGGCAGAGAGCTGAGGCTTCCTGACTGTGGGTCCCAGGAGTCTAGACCAGTGGTGACTTTGTACTAGAGTGTGACTGGTTGCTAAAACTCCATTGTATAACCTTTCTTAGCAACACGGGATCACTAGACCTCTGGGGGTGGAGGCAGGGGCAGGGAGGGAGGGAGCGGCTGTCCAGGCCTGCCTGTGTTTGACAGCCGGGGCACTTCTCATCCTGCTCACCTTGGCTTGTTTCCCAGAGTTGCACACGCTGTGGCAGAATGAGGAGCGGGCTGCGGTGTCCTCGGGGAAAATCTATGACATCTGGCACCGGCGCCACGACTACTGGCTGCTGGCGGGCATTGTGACGTATCCTTGGCCAGGCCGGGCTGGGCAGGCACTCACCTGTTCTTCTGTGGACCTCAGGCAGAGCGCTCTCGGGGCTCCAGGGAAGCCTTCCTCGCTCTTCCTCTCTCTTCCTCGCTTCTGGCGGTGGCTAGGAATCCCTGGCATTGCTGCGTTGCCCGCTCCCCGCCGCTGTCATCACAGCTTCTTCCCTGTGTGGCTCTGTCTGGGTCCACATTTCCCTCTTTTTTTTTTTTTTTTTTCTGAGGTGGAGTTTCACCCTGTTGCCCAGGCTGGAGTGTAGCACCTCAATCTCAACTCACCGCAACCTCCGCCTCCCAGGTTCAAGTGATTGTCTTGCCTCAACCTCCCGAGTAGCTGGGATTACAGGCATCTGCCACCACATCTGGCTAATTTTTGTATTTTTAGTAGAGATGGGGTTTCATCATGTTGGCCAGGCTGGTCTTGAACTCCTGACCTCAAGTGATCCACCCGCTTTGGCCTCCCAAAGTGCTAGGAGTACAGGCATGAGCCATTGTGCGTAACCTTTTTCTTTCTTTCTTTTTTTTTTTTTGAGATGGAGTCTCACTCTGTGGACCAGGCTGGAATGCAGTGGTGTGATCTCAGCTACTGCAACCTCCACCTCCCGGGTTCAAGTGATTCTTCTGCCTCAGCCCCTTGAGTAGCTGGGATTGAGGCGTGCACCACCACGCCTGACTAGTTTTTGTAATTTTAGTAGAGACGGGGTTTCGCCATATTGGCCAGGCTGGTCTCCAGCTCCTGGCCTCAAGTGATCCACCTGCCTTGGCCTCCCAAAGTGCTGGGATTACAGGCATGAGCCACTGCGCCCAGCCCCAAATTTTACTCTTCTTATAAGGATACCAGTCATTGGGTTTGGGGCCCACCCTCATCCGGTATGACCCTTTCTTAACTTGATCACATCTGCAAATACCGTCTTTCGAAAAAAGGTACCCATTCTCAGGTACTGGGGCAGGACTTAAACATATAACCCCAGGTCATTGGGTGAAGAGTTAACCCTCCGAAGCCCTGGGCTGTGTCGGGTGCACCTAGGGCACCCGTCAGTGTCTTCTGATGCTGTCGCTGTCCTGTCATCAATATGCTCATCTTGCAGCTGGGCTTGAGGACTCGCCTGAGAGTGTACAGCCAGAATGCCGACCCCCGGCTGCCCCCTCCCCCTCTTCTCATGGCCAGGTTTGCCCTTAACAGTGCCCCACCCAGGCACGGCTATGCCCGCTGGCAGGACATCCAGAATGACTCGAGGTACATGATCCTCAACGAGCCCTTCAAGTCTGAGATTCACAAGGGCAACTACCTGGAGATGAAGAACAAGTTCCTGGCCCGCAGGTTCAAGGTCAATTTTCGGCAGGGCCAGGGGCTACGGGGGGTTAGGGAGGGATGGGTGTCAGGAGGATCCTGGGCAAAGGAATTAGAGAGCAGTCACCCCTGCCATGTACCTGGGTCACACTGCCACGAAACAGTCAGTAAGTCCATCAACTAACACTATGGTGGCTCCGTGCTCTGGACCCAGCTGGGAAGTATCAGCTGCCCTGGGTTGATGGGTACAGAGAACCCACCGCCAGGCCAGGGTGGGCAGCAGATGGGAGTATGTCCTGTTCCCCTCCTTTCTGCTGGGAGCCTTGGCCTGGGGTGGGTGCTGATGGAGGATGGAGGGTGGCCATTCAGGGGGAGGGGCTGGGCCAACACTGTCCCCTGCCCCCAGCTGCTGGAGCAGGCGCTGGTCATTGAGGAACAGCTCCGGAGGGCTGCCTACCTGAACATGACCCAGGACCCCAACCACCCCGCCATGGCCCTCAATGCCCGCCTGGCTGAAGTGGAGTGCCTTGCCGAGAGCCACCAGCACCTGTCCAAGGAGTCCCTTGCTGGGAACAAGCCTGCCAATGCCGTCCTGCACAAGGGTGAGTGAGCCCTTCCCCCTGCGGTGTGGCCCATGCGGCTTCCTCCTGCCTGGCGAGTGCTCTTGGCTGTAGGTAACGGCGCTCTGGGGTAGGGGCTGGGGACAGATGTCAGCCCAGAGCGCGGTGGACTTCTGGGCTAGTATGGGACAGTCCTGTCATCAGACTCCTCATCTCCCCTGCAAGGAAACTGAGGCTGCTTGCTTCTCAGCCTGTTTCTCAAGCCTGCTCTGTGCAGGCCCTGGCCCAGGCTGTCGACACAGAAAACCACAAAACTGTAAAGGCTTCTGAGTCCTGACAGCATGCCTTAAAGGCATTGTGTCTTTTCTTTCTTTGTTTTTTGAGATGGAGTCTCATTCTGTCACCCAGGCTGGAGTCCAGTGGCGTGATCTCGGCTCACTGCAACTTCTGCCTCCTGGGTTCAAGCAATTCTCCTGCCTCAGCCTCCTGAGTAGCTGGGACTACAGGCGTACGCTGCCACGCCCGGCTAATTTTTTGTATTTTAGTAGAAACAGGGTTTCACCCTGTTGTCCAGGCTGGTGGCGAACTCCTGAGCTCAGGCAGTCCGCCCGCCTCAGCCTGTAAAAGCTTTGGGACCACAGGCGTGAGCCACCGCGCCCAGCCGCATTGCGTCTTTAGCCCTGGCAGCACCCATCAGCCTGGAGCCTTCTCGCCAGCCTTGTGCGGGAAGGAGAAGGATTCTGGCCAAGATCTGTCTCAATGCAGACCTCTGGTGCTCGCTGCACATCTTGGCTGTGGTCACAGGGCACACTTCTGCCCTTGGGGCTCCTGGCTGGTTGTGGGAGGGTGGCCCTGTGGCGAGATTTGCTGGACCCATCCCCTTGCCCTGCAGTCCTCTCTGGTGTGCTCCGATCCTGTGCCTAGCTGGGCCTGGAACTGCAGGCCTCCCTGAGGACTCTTGGGAGGGAAGCCCTGTGTGGGCCAGTGTTTCTGGCTTGCTCATCTATAGCCCAGGGGCCCCTGTCCAGCCCAGAGGGACCCCTGGGAGGAGTTCTTCGGAAGCCCCTGCTGTGTCCCCACTTGGCAGCGCTGCTTGGCAGCCTCGGAGGGCCTGGTGCACAGCACCCCCCGGTGCCCACTTCTGGCTGAGTGCAGTCATACGCCCTTGCAAATAAGCCCCAGCTCTTGCGCTGCATCCCTGGCACAGCCCTCCATCCTTCCACCCCTCCATCCCTTCATCATCCTTCCATTCCTCCATCCCTCCATCCTTTCATCATCCCTCCATCCCTCCATCACTTCATCATCCCTCCATCCCTCCATCATCCCTCCATCACTCCATCCCTCCATCATCCCTCCACCCCTCCATCCCTCCACCCCTCCATCCTGCCATCCCTCTGCCTCCTGCGACAGTCCTGAACCAGCTGGAGGAGCTGCTGAGCGACATGAAGGCTGATGTGACCCGGCTGCCATCCATGCTGTCCCGCATCCCCCCTGTGGCGGCCCGCCTGCAGATGTCGGAGCGCAGCATCCTGAGCCGCCTGACCAACCGCGCCGGGGACCCCACCATCCAGCAGGTCAGGTTCGGCCTGTGCGCCCCAGCCTGAACCCGCTGGTGTGCCCCTGGGTGGAGGCTGGGTGGGGGGCCTGAGGCCACCTGTGAAGCTGAGTCCTTGCCTCCAGGGCGCTTTCGGCTCCTCCCAGATGTACAGCAACAACTTTGGGCCCAACTTCCGGGGCCCTGGACCGGGAGGGATTGTCAACTACAACCAGATGCCCCTGGGGCCCTATGTGACCGGTAGGTGCCCGTCCGCTCCGGGCAGCATGCACACGGGTGCCCGCCGGGCCCGGCCTGCCTGCTGCCGCCGACGCCAGGCAAGCCCGGCTCCCCTCTCTTTCTGACAGATATCTAGCCGTCCCCGAGACTTCCCTGTGCCGCAGCGCTCATTTCCAGCTGAGGTGAGGGCTGCTGGGCCCGCTGTTCCTCCCACCATCCCATTGCTGGCCAGTCAGGCCTGGCCACAGTCAGCCCTGCCCTGTACTTGACTCCTCTCCCTAACTCCTGGAGACTTTACTGCCTCTGGTGGCTTGGGAGCCACCCACCTGCCTGGAGCCCCTCAACCCTGCCCGCTTGGCCCTGGGACCACCTTGTGGCCAGCGTGTCTGTCCGCTGGGAGGCTGGGGTGGCAGGACATGAAGGTGGACTTGGGTGGGCTCCTGTGTGCACGTGTGCTCCTGTTTCACACATGTTCCCGGTGGAAGTCAGAGGCTGCTGCCCCAGCCTGGAGCCCTGTCCTGCCCCTGCTAATCCTGCTGGTGGCAGACATCATGTCTATCTTACACCTCACTCCCTGCCCATGACCAGGAGGGTGGCTGAGGGTTTTGTGGGGGTTATTGGCCAGGAGAGGGGGCTTATTTCAGAGAAACTGCCAGTTCACTCTGGCCTTCTTCTCTGGGGCCTCCAGCCTTCACCACGCTGTCTGTCCCTGTGGGAACTGTGGCTTGCCAGCAGAGGCTCCAGAGGGGCTTCCTGGCTGGCTGTCCCTGCCAGCTGCTGCTTCCTGGGCGCTCTTGGCACTCTGGGTATAGCTCATGGCCTGGCCCGGCAGCCTGTGGCTGGGGAGCCCCCGGTCCTAGCTGGTTGTGATAGGCAGTGGGGGGAGCAGCTGCAGGTTGTGGGTGCCACCCTGGCGCCCCTATAACTGGAGGCCTGGCCGCCCACCTGCATGACCCACTTACTTGCCTTTTGCAGCCACGCCTGCCAGGTCACCTGCCCGACCCCCATGGGAGAGAAAAGCTACTGCCTTTTTAGGAGCCAGCACCACCTTGGGACAAAAAGGGAAACCGAGTAATGCCATCACATGGAGGACGAGGCCCAGCCCGGTGGGGCCAGAGCCCAGAAGTGCCACCTCATCATAATTCAAGTGTTCTTCCACACAGCATTGCCCCCACAACCACGCCGGACGTGCCCCCTCGCCACCTTTTCCAGACGACTCTTAGAAGAGATTTCATTTATTTGTACATCTTTTGCACTTTCCTATTGAAGACTTGAACACATTTGTCTTGATAAAAGTCAGATGACGTATGGAAGATTCGAACCTGCAGTACTGACATCTCTCTTTACCGATGGGTTCCAGATTCAAGGAAGCCCTGGCACTGCCCTGTGGACTTGGCCCAGCTGGGAGGACACGGTGCCCGGTTCCCTGGGAGCCCTCGGCGTCTCCTGCCTGTCCTGTCTGCACCTGTGTGACTGCCCCTTCTGCTCCCTGCCTACTTGGAGCCTCCCTGCACCAGGCAGGGCAGGTTGGGGAGCTGCTGTCCAGCCCGATGGTGAGACCCTGGCTGACATTTCTCCTCCTTCCTGCTGAGGCTGGAGGCCGCTAGGTGTTTGCTCTCTCCTTGTGGGGAGGAGGATCCGCTGCCAGCAGGTGTCTGTTCCCGGCCCCGTGCGTCTTGAAGGCCCTGAACTCTGTTACCTGTGGGATGCCAGTGGCCTTGGCTGTTGTGTTCGTGGCAGGCAGAAGCGTGTGACCCCAGGGAGAGTGGGCCGGGAGGGCCAGCACTTGCCTTGGAGCCACTGCTGCGTTTGGGGTTTGCCTCCTGCTGGAGGTGTGGTTAAGTGACAGCAGGTGCCGCAGCAAGGAGGGTCATGGTCCCTGAGCTGGCCCAGGAGACCCTGGCCCTGCCCTGTGCCCTGGGATGCCTGCCCCCCTCCAGCTCTGGGGGTGGAGCTGGGCTGCCCCTGGGGGCTGAGACTTGTTCAGTTCTCCTGTCCTTGGAGAGGCCTTCCTGGGGCGCTTCCTGCCTGAGGCCGCACTCGCAGGGCATGGGGAGAGCTCTGCCTGGAGAGGACTGGACCCAGTGCCCTCTGCAGACCCCACCCAGCCGTCACACCAAGGGCTTGCTGCCTTGTTTCCTGCCAGGAGTGCCCTGGAGTCCCAAAACCATCTTTCCACATGTGGGCTGTTGGAATCCCACCCACTCCCCCACCCCCGCCCCTCCAAGCTGGGGATGGAGATGGGGAGCAGGTCAGGCCCTCCCTAGGCCTGTCTGTGTCTGATCCTCCTCCTGGTCCCAGGTCAGCCTGGAAGGCATTTCTGAGTCTTGAACTGGGAGCTTCCTAGGGAAGGTGCCCTGGGGTGCAGAATCCTGGGAGTGTTAGGAAGGGGCTCTGTGAGAAACCCAGCTGGGCCTGGGGTGGGGGTGCCGCAGGGGCTGGGGCTCTGCTCCCTGGAGGGGGCCTGCCTGGGACTGTCGGGGCCGAGGCTGGGTCAGGACTCACTGGCTTGTGTTGCAGACAATGGAGAGATTCCCTAAGCCCCGGATGCCTCACTCATAATGAGGCTCTCTCTGAACCCCAGAGGGCAGGACCCCAAGACCCCTTCATCTTGGCACATTCCCACACTCCAGGCTGGATCCAGGTCTGCAAGGCCAGCCCGACTCTGAGGTTGCAGGTGGGCATAGTGGGGAGAACCTGGAGTGGAGATGTTTGTCAGCAGGCTCATATGCAGCCCGGACTCCGCCATGCATGGGCGGCAGCCAGCGCTGCCTCCAGGAAGGGCGGCCCTGAACGAGCCGTGGTGGTTTATCCACACGCATGTTGTGTGCTCTGCAGTGCCTCCCAGCAAAGGCTCCTGGCTCGGGTCACAGGCGAGGTGACCGGCCATAAGCTCACTCCCGTGCCCGTCCCCACACAAGCAGTGGCCAGCACTGGGTTGGCACTGTTTGGGAGCAGTGCCCACCTCCCTTGGCCCACAGCAGATGGGTCCCTAGCAGCAGGCCTGGAGGTGTATGGGAGTCAGGGCAGGGGTCTGTGTCTCCACCCCAAGGGCTGATGGTCCCTCCCCTGTAAGCCCCTCCTCCCAGGCAGCCTCGCTCTGTCTCTTCCTCTCTGCTTCCCTCCCAGGCCTCGCCAGGGCTCCCTTCTCCTCTGCCTGGTTAGACTTGGGCACCTAGGAAAGCCTGGCCAGAGCTCCTTCAGGCCTGGGCCTCCTGCACTTCCTGGTCCAGAAGGGCTGGTGCTGTCCGTGGCTGGCAGCCTGGAGGCCCGGGAAGGGTGGGCTGCTGGAGTCAGAGCAGGTTTGGGGCTGACCAGTTTGGGAGAGGAGAAAAGATCTTAGAATGTCTTCTTGGCTTGTCAATCATATCTGCCAAAAGTGGTGATGGTGGTATCGGTATCTTTGGCGTCTTCAGGCTGGATTTGGTTTTTGCTGCTGGCAGAATTGGGGGCTTGGGGCATGAGTGTGAGCCCAAAGTGCCAGTCTGTGATTGGAGATTTCCAGCCACTTTAACCAGTGCTGAGTAGGGCTTCTGCAGAGCCACCTTTGGGCCACGGTCTTGGAAGGCATTGCCCCATGGGCTCAGGTGACTTGGGGTGGAGTGAGCAGGTCTGTGGGGTCCTCGTACATGCCTGAGGCGGAAGCAGCGTCCTCCTGAGAGCAACCTTCCGAAGCTCCTGTGTTTCCTGCAAAGTTGGCTTCTGCCAGGGTCGGGCCGGACTTTCCCTGCCGCATATGATTGAAGTCCTCTTGCTTTTGGGGGCTGCCTTCTCAGAGTCCCCTGGGTGCTCCCCCGCCCAAGTCAGGGGCTGACCAAGCCTTGGCCTGGTGACACCTGCAGCCCTCACTCCTGTCATCCCAGGACACTTGAGGGCCCAAGGAGGTGGAGTGGAGAGGGGGCTCGGGGACGTGGGAGCTGGAAGCTGGTGGAGTTGGTCAACTGTGGGTCATTTGGAGCCTCCAGTGTACGCCAGGGTCCGTGGGCAGGGGGCGGGGCGCGGGCGGGGGCTGAGGCCGGCACGCCCCTCTGCCTTCGCCATCTTGGTGAACTGTCCCCGGCCCCTCCGGGAAGGCTCTCCTGTGGCAGGCCCAGCATCAGTCGTGGAGGCCGGCTCCTGCCTGTTTCACGTGTCCGGAAGTTTACAGGTTGTGGTGCGTCAGCCCAGTCATTGGTGTTCTGTTTTTGTTTTCTTTTTCTTTAATTTTCAGATTTTTTTTTTTAACAAAGTATTTTTTTAGGTGCGATAACCCAGAAAGGGCCCGTTGGGTGTGTGTGTGTCCTGAATTCCTCAAGCAGAGATTGGAGCCCAAGCACCCTGGAGAGGAGGGAGGGGTCCCACCGGCCCGTGGGGTCTGAGTTCAGGGGTGCGGAGGGAGCAGACCCCACCGGCCCAGGCCCAGCTAAGAGGGGGCCGACTCCTTTCCCCAGGCACGGCTCCAGGCTGGCAAAGGGAGGGTCCTGGGCTGGGTGCAGGGCACGTCAGGAGTCCCAGCCAGGGTGGCCCCGGTGGGGGCAGGGTCGAGCTTTGGAAGCCCAGCTCTCTGTGAGCCGTGGCTGGTCTGGTCTTCACCCGCCGGAGGCCGGACAGAGACCGTACGACACAATCACCTTTACTTTGTACTCTGTGTGTATGTTTTGGTTTTCTGTGTTTTAATAAATCCTTTGGGAAAGGATTTGATCAAAGAGTTTTTTTTTAAGATTCAAGGTTTAGAATGGGAATGGGGGCCATGGCCAGGGAGAAGTGGTAGGGGCTGGGGGCGTGTCCAGAAGCATTCTTCTCTTGCCTGGGATGGTCCTTTCACGAGGCTCAGGGCTCACTGGGAAGGAGGGGAGCCCAAAGCAAGAGTGTGCTGGGGTGAGGCCCCTCTCACCTGCACCCCAAACGTGTACCATGAGGGCTTTCCCAGGCCTTGACCTCTGTCCTTATAAGAACAGCAGCCAGCCAGCCAGGTCCCCAGAGGGCACAGCAGCCTCCCAGCAAGCATCTCTGACCCTCGGCACTGGTGAAAGAATGTGTTAGGGACGGCAGGGGAGGGGCCCACCCTCCATGGGCCCCTGGGCTGACTTGCTTGGGAGAAATGGGGGGCGGGTCTTCTGACCACCCTGTTCCGTAACCTCTGTCCCTGATCTCTCTCCACGGGCCCTTTCCAACTTACCCGCCCTTGGCTGCAGGCTCAGGTTTGGGGGAGGCCCCAGTTCCCGGGCCCCTGGCGCCAGCAGCCTTTTCCTCCCCTCCTCACCCTGGCCAAGCCCCGACCTCGAGGACATGAGAGGAGCAGAAAGGCGCAGAGTCCGATGGGTTTGGGCTTTATTTTGCCATTCCATAAATACGGTGGCTGTGTCATGGTCTGAGTCTTGTTTGGAAGCTCGAGGCATAGGACAGTCTCTG
Source organism: Cacajao melanocephalus (assembly GCA_963573385.1). Lineage (NCBI taxonomy): Eukaryota > Metazoa > Chordata > Mammalia > Primates > Pitheciidae > Cacajao > Cacajao melanocephalus. The sequence goes on along the minus strand of CAUYLG010060142.1, from coordinate 15,594 downwards.
CCTAGGTAGGGAATGCAATTAGCTGAGGAATCACAGTCGGTTAAAGAAAAAGAGGGAGGGAAAAAGCACATTATTTACATGACTGGACAAGGACAGAAGATGGGCGGAAGCCCCGTCACTCCTCGGGACCTGGGGTCTGGCCACAAGGCTGAGTGGGAGGGAAACAGTGGGGGGCTCTGCAGTGGCCGGCAGGGCCAGCACCGTGCTTTCTAGACCCTGACTGGCCTTGGCCCTCTGTCATTTTTCAGATGGTTCCACCCAACACCCCCCTCCTGAGTGGGGGGACCTGGCCCCAGGAGGCAGAGCCCCTCACACCCTCGCTGTAGTTCGGTGTGGAGCAAACAGGACCCCCAGGAGCCAGGCTGTGGGAAGAGCTGTGCCCGAGTCTGCCTGCATCCTGGCACCAGGGCCTTGGGCCTCCGCCAAGCTCAGCGGGGGCCCGGCCTCCCTGCGTTTGGCAAACTCGCAGCCTTCGGGGGCTCAGCTGCCCCAGGTGTGGCTCGTATTAAGCAGCAGCGCCCATCCCGGCACCACCTCATGCTCCAGTCCCTCTTCCAACAGTGGGTGTGGCTGGGGTGGCAGTGGGGATGGGGCCAGCCACCCTCCCTGCAGGCAAGGGCGGGCCACCTGCCCTCTGGCACCACTGGCCACTGCAGGACCCTGTCCTGGAAGGAAGCAGGCAACCCCTACCTGGACCCAGGCCACAGGCTGGGACCTCCGTTGGAAGGGGACTTCCCCGCCCCACACCTACAGGGCTGCTTCTGGTGAAGCCAGCAGCAGGACTGGTGGAGACTCCGGGAGTTGGTCTACGAGGAGGGGCCAGGGTTTAGACGCCAGAGGCAGCGTGAAGGTGGGCTGGGAATGGCAGAAGCTGCGTCCCTCTCCTCCCCTCGCCCTGGCCTCTCCCTACTGGTTTTTGTGGCTTTCACACGTAGCTTCCCAGGCCTGAGCCCGGCCAGGACGGGACAGCAGGTTCCTGCAGGATGGCAGGGTGCAGCCTTCTGGAAGAGCGGCTCCTCCAAGACAAAGTGGGAACAGAGGTGCCTGAGCTGAGGTTCGCCCTGGGGGCAGGAGGCACGGGTTTGCCTGTGGGGCCAGCTGGCGAGGGTGGGGGCGGCTTCAGTAGAGCCCTGCCCTGCACAGTCAGCAAAGCCTGGGTACTGCTTGGGACACAGGCCTGGGCCTCTAGACGGCACCCCAGCACCTGCACACTTCCTGGCATCCCCAGCCCTCTGGCCCAAGCTGTACAGGGGCGTCACTCTGGCCTGCCCTGCCCTCCCTCCCCCTCCCTAGTCTGTTCCAGGCACTGGGCAGTAGGAAGGGCTAACCTGTCCTGGCCATCTTTCCAGGGAGAGGTTCCCTGAGGTCTTAGCCTACATTGTGGGGGCTGTAGACCCTCAGTCTTGGGTACACAGCACAGAAAACCCCAAGGGCCCTTCCTTACTGAAAGGGTCCAAGCATGCTCTCTGCAAAACCCAAGCCCACCACCTTGGTGAAGAACAGCGGCCTGGGGTGCGGGGCGGCTTTAGAGGAGGTCTCCTGGGGCCAAGAAGAATGCGTCCTTGTACACAGGGCCCTCCTGCTGCCACGTGACGTGGAGTGGCCAGCAACCACCATCCAGCTAAGAGCACATGACCACAGGGCCTGCTGGGGCCAGGACAGAGGTGTGGCCGGACAGAGGGGCCTGCCCCACTGGGACCCCTCCCAAGTGCTCCAGGCCTCGCTGGTGTGAGGCTCATCATTGGTGTGTGGGCGGAAGACGGTGGGATGCTGAGCTGGAAATCAGACCCCTACACTTTTTGTGGCTCCCAGACTGTAGAGCCAATACTGCTGAGTCCCTGTTCCTGCCAGCAAGGGTGGGGGTGGGTGGGGGTCAAGGGCCAGCTCGAGCTTGGTAGGCATGGCCCCTGCTGGGACCCAGTGGGGCAGGTTGGAGCAGAGAAGGATAGGGGAGGAATCTGGGGTCAGGCCCCCCCAGATTGTACCTGGAGCCCTTGGAAAGTGGGAGGTGGAGGAAGATCCCCAGTGGGGAGGCCCTGCTCCAGCAATCAAGGGCCTGGCAGAGGGGGCCCCTCGATGGGCCAGACCCTTCTGCCCCTGCCCCCATACCAGGTAGGGATTCTCAGCAGAGGAGAGGCCAGCCCTACCTGCCCCAAGGACCCAACTGGGCCTTGGCCCGGCCTTGACTTTGGGACTCTTTGGGCCTTGACTTTGGGACTCATGGCTGTGGCTGGGAGAAAGCTGGGTGGTCTCTTCTTGGAGGATGAGAGGAGGCGACAGGCTTGGGTGGGACGGCTGGAACATCCTTCCTAACCAGTGCCGTCCCCGGCACAGGTGAGACTTCGACATTTTCCGGCGAAGCAGCGGGCGGTGTCTGGCAGCGACTTGTGAGATGGTTTCCGATGACATCACAGTGTGGTGTTTCTCTTTGATGCAAACCACGCTCTTTACTTGGCTTCGAAACAGCTTAAGCGAGTGAACAGAGACTAGGAGGGAACGGGAAGTGTCCGAGCAGGCGGGGGTGGCTTAGGATCTGTAGTCCTTTTTGCTGTAGGGTTTATTGCCCAGAATACTATCGATCTCGTGGATAATGGAAGACGACAGCTTTGGGAGGACCTGCATGCAAGAACAAGAACGAATCAGAATCCCACCCACGAGATGGGCCTGACCTGGGGAGGAGGTGGGGCGAGGCCCCTCCAGGTGGTCGGTGGGCCAGGCCCGGGTTACCCCATCACACCTGGGCTCCATCTAAGGCAGATGGAGGCTGTGCTGCTTTTATGTTCCAGAAGGTTTGGGGCAGAGAGGAAGCATGCCTGGGTCTGTGCACTGCCCCTCAAATGCCAAGGCGCTCTAGAACCTTCCTGTAAGGGTGGCGGCGGCAGTGGCATAAAATGCAGACTCCAAGGCCAAATGCTGGACTTCCACATCCCGACTGCTCTTTCTAGCTGTGCCTGCCTCAGCTGACAGCACCAATACCCTTCCCGGTGATACAGCCAGGGGCCAACTTCCACCTCGCTTTCTCACCCCCAAACTGACAAACAGTTCCTCAGCCAGCCCCACAGCCCTGCCTTCCCAAATGTCCAGGATCCAACCACCACTCCTGTCTCGGAACTGCAGTGCCCTGTCCCACCAGGGTCCTCTGCCTTGGACCGTGCTTCTCAAAGCCTCCCGGACAGAGCAGCCAGAGAGCAGGCTCCCTTTCCAGGCTGAGCTGCAGCTCGCCCTTTTCTGCCCACAATTTTGCCTAGGGTCCCATCTCACTCAGAGGCAGCACGCCAGTCTCCGGAGGGGCGCAGTGCCTTTCGGATCTGCCTCTCTGCCCCAGGCCTTCTCAGGCCTTTGCATTGACGGTTCCTGCTGATGGAAGGTTCCCCCGCAGGCATTTGCATAGCTTACTCTGCACCTCTTCAAGACTTTGCTTGAGCACGACCCTCTCAACAAGCCCACCTGACAGGCCTCCTCGAACCTGGGTCTGCAGTGCCACTGTCCCTGGCCCCAGCTCCCCTCCTCTCCCCTCCCCTCATCTCTGGCTTCTCCCCTGCGGGGCCCGTCCACTCCCAGCACACACTGAAACCTCCTTGTTCCTTGCAGTCAGTGTGTATGTCTGTTCCTGCTGGAAAGCAAGGTCTCCAGGAGCAGAGCTCTGACGGTCATGGACGCATCCTGAGCGCCTGGAACAGAGCCTGGCACGCAGGATGAGCCTGGGAGGATGCACTGGACGGGGCACAGCTGGGATGGGGACTCTGCCCAGCAAGGCATCTTGCGCTCACCTGTATTGCCCCAATGTTCTCCATGAGCTGGTCTGCGTTGGAGGCCCCCAGGAGCACGGAGCTGACTCCCTCGTTCCTCAGGCACCAGGCTGTGTCGGCGAGACCCGAGGTGAGGAAGAAACACCCACCGCAGGGGCCCGTGATGGTTCTGCCTTGCCCCTGACTGGACCCCTCAGAATCTTGGTTTGGGGGGCTGAGGGTGCTTAGGAAGCCTAGCCGTGCTGGGCAGGGGCTTTGCCCAAGAGGTGGTGGGAAGGGGCGTGGGGGAGCCTGCTGCCCCCTGGTGGAGAGGTGGCCCAAGTGCTCAACGCTCCCCATCCTCTTCCCGTGAAAGTGGGAGCCCCATTACCGTGGCTGGCGGATGGAGGGTGTGGCCCAGGTCCTCAGGGACTCCTGACATCCCGCTAGAGGCATGGGGTCCCAACCATTCCCCTTAGAGCCCTGTTACCTGTAGCCAGCTGGGGGCTGATGTCCAGGGATCCCTCCCCTCTCTCCCCAGGGACACTGGTCCCTTGGTGCCCCCAGTCCTGTTACCTATGGCCAGCTGGGGCAGGGTGCAGCCCAGGCGCTCGGCGAGGGCCTGCAGCTCCTTCAGCTTGGCCTGCTGGCGCCGGCCCTCCTCACTCAGGATCTTGTCCTTCAGCCACTGATAGCCCTGGTTGTGGGGAGGGGAGCAGCACAGCTACAGGTGAGAGCAGGCCACTGGACCCCAAGCGCAGGGGGCCAATGGGCTCATTCCTTCTGGACCCTTCTCCCTCATAGGGCTCATCTCATTGTGAAACCAGGACAGTGCCCCCTGCCCCAGGCCCCTCAAGTACGGGAGAGTGGACAGTGGGCCGGGTGTGGGCAGGTGGATAAGGGGGGCCTGTCCAGGCTCTGGAGTGCAGAGACTGTGGTGCTGGCCCAATCCCCAGCCAGGACAAGGAGGCGAGGTGCTGGCCTTCCTTCTCTTAGGAAGCTTGGCAGCCTGGGGCCTTGGCTGCCACCTGCGGCCCAGAAGAACCTCCCGGCCCTAGGGGAGTGCCTTCTCCCCAGCCAACCCGCCCAGAGGATTGCAGGGCCTCCTGGGGGGCGTCCTGCTCTTGCCGTGGGATGGGAGGAGTAGGGGGCTGGGCCGTGCTGCTGGAACCCAGGCTGTGGGCCCCAGTGCGGAGTCTGCTGGCTGGGCAGGCTTTCTTGGCCTGCTCCTCATTCCCCAGATCCTATAGAATGGGGACCCTCCTGAGTCCCCACCGGGAGGTTGTGTGGTGGGAAGAGGCGCCTGTCCCAGGGTCACCTCCGTGTGGCTCTGCAACCCCTATCCCTGCGCCCAGGCCTAGAGGTCTCAGTGGTGGCGGAGCAGTGAATGCTGAACTGTGGTGGGGGGCAAAGGTGGGGGGTATGTGAAGGGGCCTCCTTGCTGGGGCCTGTGCCAAAGGCTGGGCAGTCCCTCTAGACATGGGGTCAGGCCAGAAGGGGCTCCATGTTCTCACACCAAGGATCTCGTCCCCAGCAGACCCAGGTGGGAGCAGCTTCAGCCCCTGAAGCCCCACCCAGCACCAACGAGGTTGGCCCAAAGGTCCCACCCCTCCAAAACGCCTGTCCCCTGCCCGTCCCTCCCCACCAGGCCGTTCCTTCACCTTCAGGGAGGCTCTTGAGTAGGGCGGGATGCCGCTGTCGTACTTGCCAGAAACAATGCCGCAGGCCAGAGGCGACCAGGTCATGGCGCCCACTCCTGAGAGAGGAAGAGCAGGCGGAGTCAAGCCCTGGGCCGGAGGGTGGGGGGTGGGGCGAGGGTCCGAGGGTGGGTGGCGGGGCGGGGCGAGGGCCCAAGGTGCCCACCTATCTTATGGAACAGCTCTGGCAGCTGGACTTCCACCTTCTCTCGCTGGAACATGTGGTACTCAGCCTGCTCGCAGATGGGCGGGGTCAGGTTGAACTGCCGGGCCACTGAGTAGGCCTCCTGTGAAGGCAGAAATGGGCCCCGATGGCTCCTGACCTTCAGCAGGTGGGGGGCTTCTGGGCAGCCAGGGAGGGGGCACCAAGGTGTCCCCGGGACAGGCTGGTCTGGCAGCTGCAGCCCAGGCTCCCCACTGCTCACACTCCTAGCTCCCCTGGGAGCCAGTGAGGCCCTGGTAAGCTGGGAAAAGGGGGTGGATGGTGGGATGTCCAGGCTGGAGGGTCCAGTTATGAGCAGCCCAGGCTCTGAGCCACACAGCCTGGATGCCAATCTTGGCCCAAGCTGTGTGACCTTGGCACGTTACTGAACCTCTCTGTGCTGCAACGTCCACGTCTGAAAAATGGGCTGCCTGTGGCATCACCTGGTAAGGCACTGTGAGGATGGCATGCGGGTGGGTCGCTGTGCAGCCCTTGAAACTAACAGCACCTGGCACGTCCCAGGAGCCAGTGGAAGTGGCCAGTGTTGTTATTACCCCTGAGTGCTCACTGAACTCTGAGGCGTCTGCTAAGAGCTTCACACTGGCTCTCTCAGGGACTCCTCAGGATGGCCCCATGAAGACTCACCCAGCAGATGTGTTCTACAGGTAGGTAGACAAGCTCAGAGAGGTTAAGCCATTTGTCCAGGGCCACACAGCGCTGGGATTCATGTGGAATCCCTGTCTTTGAGGCCTGCAGACATAACCACCACACTCCACCATCCTGTCCCTCCCTTAGCTCCCGGGCATCGGTGCAGTTGAGACCAAAGGCACAGACCCCGCCAGAGCCTTGGGGTCTCCGTGGGCAGCCCGTGCCGGGAGCCTGTGCCTGAACACACACATGCCGCGCGGCCGCCGTACCATGATCTCCATGGAGCTCCAGCGTGACGTGCCCCAGTACATGGCCATCCCCTGGTTGATGACGTGGGTCATGGCGCGGACAGTCTCTGTTGTGAGAGAAGGTGAAATTGCAGGTGGGGGGTGGCTGGGGTTCTGGGCCAGTCTCGGGACATTCTGCAAATGCAGGCGGGAGGCTGGGGGAGGGACCGGGGCTGCGAAGACGTCTTGCAAGCAGTGTACTTCGGTCTCCGAAGTTGGGTGTGGGAGGGGTTTTTTGGGATGAAAGAGAAAAATGAACCACAATCCTAGAAGCTGGTCGTGAAAACCATTTCCCCGACTGGTTACAGGCCTATGGAAATGTTGAAAAATGGGTTATGGATGACTGTGATGTTTCTATGGCAGATTAGAGGGGACATCAAAGAATGAAGGTGGCTCTGGACCCTAGAATTGGGGCTTCTCTGGTCTGGGGAAGATTCTAGGGCCCTGATCACTTAGGAAGGACCCGGTGAATGCATTCAAGCTACCGTCAGATTGGCAGCAGGAGGGAGACGTGTTTTTGCGTTTCTGGTCTCCTACTTTGGGCTATCCCAAATTCTCATTGGAATAGACAGTAGACTGGAGAAGGGGAAGCGGCAGGACTGGGGTGCTGTTTGGTCCTGGAGGACAGGGCTTCGGGCCGAGCTCCTCTCATGTCCAGGAGACCGAGAAGTGGGCGTAGAAAGCCTTGTAAGACCACAGCCCAGGTTCTCAAAGCAGCCCAGCACCAGGCCGGAGTCCCAACCCGCCTGTCTCTGGCAAGGGGTGATCCCAGGGCCACAGGGGTCTGGGTGCTCCTCTTGTAAGGGGCCATGGCCTGGAGTGGAACAGTTTTGAGGCTCCACAAGCCCTGGGAACAACCTGAATCATGGATGGCAGGGACACCTAAGCCCTGAGGACAGAATCTCGGAGACGCCACGCTGGCCTTTTAAAGAAGAGAGAGGAGGGACCCTCGCCCCAGCGACACAGTGGATTCTTCCCAGTATTCAAAAATGTTTTTGAGACGTAACAATCTGCTGGTTACAGCTCCCTCTCAGCCTCACAGGGATGTGATTTTAAAAACAGAACTTGGCCTCAGCATTTCGGATTTCAGAAGCCTCTCAGCTTTGCGGGGTGATGGACTATGCCTCCAGTTTCTCACGGGTTGGATACAGTGCTTGCAAGCTGGACTGCCAAAGGCAGTGTGGGAGTGAAGTGGGGGTGCAAGTGTTTCTAAAAACAGCAACGACATTGACCCTGGAAAAGCCCCGGCTCTCCCTAAGTGCCTGCTTGTCCTCTGCCCATGCTGCGGGGAAGCTGAGGTCCTGAAAATGGCTGGGAGTGGGGCCAATGGGAAGGAAGGAAGGATGGAGGATGCTGAGTGTGTTCTGCAGGCGCCACCTCGGAATGGCAGCGAGGCCACGGAGTGGCAGTGCTGGCTTCCCGTCCACTTCTGTTTTTGGGATTGCTCCTAAGCACCCCTTTATTGAGATCCACCCTGAGCAGAACCTGGGGTCTCCTAAAGGCTAGAGCTGAGGCCACTGGGGTTCTGGAGCGGTGGTCTCGGCAGACTCACCCAAGACCCCTGGCAAACACCCCTCGGCTTCCACGCTTGCAGGCCGAGCCCTGCTTTTTGCTTCCTTCCAAGGTCAGAGTTGTGGCTCCTGGGAACCGTCTCCGTCCCCTCCTGGGGGTGGAGATCTGGGAGGGAGTCTGAACTCTCTGGGCCACCTCCCTGGGCCACCTGCTTTAACGGCCAACACCGATAGGCCTGCAGGAAGTGCCTGGTGGGGAAGGTTTGAGGGGAACCTGAGGCTCCCAGGAGAATCTCCAACTACATCCTGCCCTGGTGCAGACTCCGGGCCTGGCGGCCTCGTGAAGATTTTTAGAAACACTCTCGGGGCACCTGTGACCATGCAGCACCAGTTCCCGGTCTGTTCAGCCAAGGCTCAGGTCCACATGCTTGAGAGAGGGAAGCCAAGGCCCCCAGGCCAGCCCCGTTCCCTCACTCTCCCTTCCTGGCAGCTGTCTTAGGTCACCAAGGTTCCAGCCAGTGAAACTGAACACTGCCCTGGGGCGCCCCTTCCATGCAGCGATGGGGACACGGGGCAGGAGCCTGCGGGAGCCCCTGGCTGTCCTGAGGTGGGGGGTCCTAGGCAAAGGCCCCTGGGCTCCCTGGAGGATCTGGGCAGAAGCAGGCTGGACAGGGGGCCCACACGAGGGAGCACCCTGCACTTGTGCCCAAGCGCGGTATCAGTGGCCCCAGATGCAGGGACAATTTGGGACAACTGTCCTTCACCTCAATATTTAATGCTGCTGAACAGAAGTAGGAGGACTGAATCTTTCTAGCTGCTGCCAAAACCCATGGCATCTCCTGCCATGTCACAAATAATACATGGGGGGGTCAGGTGGCCAGTTGGCAGACGGGGGCCCAGGCCCAGGGAGACTGACACCCGCCCTTGGGGTGGGGTCCTGGGGCCCTTAGCTGTGGGAAGGGCAGAGAGGCCAGGTGTGGCCCGAGGCCACTCCGTGGTTTCAGAAGTCCCTGGTTATTCTTCCAGGAGGAAAAAGACTCCAGGTTGACGGAGAGGTTTGGCCACGTGGTGAGAGTGCAGGGACCCTGCCCGCCGAGGGGACACACAGCCAGCATGCTGTCTGAGGAGCAGCATGCTGTGGACTGGGCCACGTGCCAAGCCAGGTGTTCTTCGCCTCCAGGAGAGACAGGAGCTTAGTGAACGCAAACTGTGGAGGAGCTAAGACTCGGTGGGGGCTACATGTCCTAGGGTCCCTGACGGGTTTGCGCCTTGTGGAAACCTGATCTTCCCCAACCCTTCCCGTGGCACCATCCAGGGTCAAGGCTCCAGGTGGGGATCGCAGCATCCTCCGATCAGGAGGACCCCCGGCCGCCACGGAACTCAGCAGTCAAGCCCAGGGGTGGGGGCATGCACGGGAGCGGGGAGGAGGAGGAATGAGATGACGGGGGTTGGGGGCTGGGGGCTCCAACACCACTTTGCTTTCCTTCACTTGCAAGGTGTTCTCATAGGGTGCTCTTTCCCCGCTTTATGCATTTTATGGAGAAGTTTGTCATGGGGTGAAAGACTCATGTACTTAAAAATACTGTCTCATAAAATGCAGCTTGGACACAGAAGTCAATAGTCAGGCCGGGGGCACTGTGTACCTTCTATGATGAATGTCCTTGACTTGGAGGAACTAAATGGGTCCCCTGGTGATAAAAGAAAGATTTAAAGAGACCAGAGTTGATAGCTGGGAGCACTGAGAGGCGGGGCACGACAAAGGCGCAGGAAGGAAGCACAAACCCCCGCGAGGAGCACGAGTTTAGTTAAAAAGGAAAAAATATATCCACACTCGCATGTGCGTGCGCATATGAACATATGAAAACAATAACTGGAACACAACTCAATTTTCAGGTCCCTGAAGCAGCAAAGCAGACATGGAAACACACCTGTAGCAGGAGGATGGGGGAGCGGAGGGGCTGAGGTCGCAGGAGGAGAAAGAATAAAAACCGCCAAAGTAACTAAAGCCATGAAAAGCACTGAATTTTTTCCCCCTCTGTTTATCCCCCAGAGCAAAAAAAGACCCCCAAGCTTCCCCACGGATCATGATTGGAGAGAACACCGCAGTTGGAGTCCCCACACTGCAACTTCACTTAGCTGCAAAACAGCAGCTGCAGAGGGGAGGGACCGTTCCAGTGGGGCCCTGACTGGGAAGGCGGGGTGGGGTGGGGGGGATCAGCCGGGGTACAAAGCAAGGACAGGGACTCGGGCTGGAGGTGCCAGGGCGCACCTGGTCGGCAGCCAGAGGCTGAGCTCACCCCCACTGCGGGGAAGCCTGCCCCCTCTCCCCCCACCCTGGACCCAGACTCCTCTCACAGCTCACCCGGGTGTCCAGCAGGGTCCATGCTGGCGGCCTCCACAACCCCAGGTTCAGACCCTTTGGATGCCGCCCAGGACTGACCTGCAGCGCCACCGCAGACCACCTACCTTCCATAGGGGTGTTGGGGTCCGGGCGGTTGGCAAATACCACGTCCACGTACTCCAGCTGCAGCCGCTCCAGAGAGGCTTTCAGACCTGGGGGAGGACCGGGTGGGGGCGTCACCACTGTGGCTGCATCTCCACAGGCACCTGGGCCAGTCCATGCCCGGCTCAGGGAACAAGAGATGGAGAAGAGGCCCCTGGCATCCCGAAGCTTCTGGATGCTGCTGGAGGTCGTGAAATGCCTCAGCACAGGTGGGAAGTTGGGGGGAGGGTCTCGCCTTCAGGGAGATGTGGGGGGCCACAGGCCACACGTCCTTGACTAAGTGAAGGGGAGCCCCTCCTCCCCCTAGACAGCACGCCCTCCTCTGAGGCCACTCTGTTACAACAGCACACGTGGAAGGAGGAAGGCTACGCCTGCTGCCCCTCCCACCAAAGGCAATAGTGTCTATGGCCGGGCGTGGTGGTTCTTGCCTGTAACCCCAGCATTCTGGGAGGCAGAGGCGGGCCGATCACTTGAGGTCAGGAGTTTGAGACCAGCCTGGCCAACATGGTAAAATCCCGTCTCTACTAAAAAAAAAAAAATTAGCCAGGCGTGGTGGCGGGTGCCTGTGATACCAGCTACTGAGGAGGCTGCAGGAGAATCGCTTGAACTCGGGAGGAGGTTGCGGTGAGCCAAGATTGCGCCGCTGTACTCCAGTCTGGGCGATAAGAGTGTAACTCCGTCTCAAAAACAAAAACAATGGCAATAGTGTCTAAAATGCCCAAGCCGCCTGTGAGTGCTTAGAGTAGCTCAGAACACACAGCTGGCAGAGTGAAACGGCGGGTTGGGGATGGAGAGGAGGGGAGCAGGTGGCAAGCCCCCTAGGTGATTATCAATGGCGTGATCTACTATCTTGAAGAAAATGCACACCGATAGGAAAGGCATGAAGAAAATAAAAATAAAACAAGAGCCAGATACCCGCCGTCTCACTCCTGCGCCCGAGAGTACTGAGTCCTGGGCTGTGTGGTGTGCACCTTCTCCTGGGCACTGTGGGCATCTCAGCCACCCTCGCCAGGGTGTGCTCTTACTGTCCCCACTGCACAGATACTGTGGAAGAGGCGTGGGGCAGGGTGCCCCTTGCTGAAGACCCACTCAACCAGTGCGGGGCCAAGCCTGGACTGAAACCCAGGCTGGTCTCTGCTCAGCCACCGGCTGCCCTCATTCCCGACAGGGTCCCCCTGTGCTGCCGGGGGTGGAAGGAGAGGGTCAGGTCAGAGCCCCGGGTGCCCAGGGATTAGGTGCTCCGTTGGGTAACTGAGGGGGTCGGGTGCTGTGCTGCCTTCACTTTGGCCTCCGCTGATGATCCCACAGGTGTGGGCCCTGAGGTGCCCGAGCACGTCCTCACCTTCTATTATGTGCTTCCTGGACAGGCCCCGCTCCGTCTCCGCCCTGAAAAACAGGCCGACCGCGTGTGATGTTGCCAGCGGTTTTGGTGCCCTGACCCCTCCCAGAAAACATTTATGATGCAATATTAGGTGCAAAAACTGGGTCAGCAAATGCTGTGTGCAGTCGGATTTCACTTTGGAGGTAGGTACCCGAGGTTACAGGGCTGAACTCCCAGAGGCATGGGGGAAGCCTGGTCACAGGGCTTAGAGGGGAGGTGGGCAGTTGTAAAGGATGAGGGGGCTTTTGTTTTTCAACTTAACCTGTCCATTTGATTTGGACTTAATTTTAAAAAAAAGTAAGAATGAGTCAGGCTGGACACAGTGGCTTGTGCCTGTAATCCCAGCACTTTGGGAGGCTAAGGCAGGAGGATCATTTGAGCCCAGAAGTTCAAGACAAGCCTGGGCAATATAGTGAGACCTCATATCTTAAAAAAGGACAAATTAAGGCCAGGTGTGTTGGCTCACACCTGTAATCCTAGTGCTTTGGGAGGCCGAAGTGGGCAGATTACTTGAGCTCAGGAGTTTTAGACCAGCCTGGACAACACGATGAAACCTGTCTCTACAAAATATACAAAAAAAAAAAAAAAAATTAGCTGGGCGTGGTGGCATGTGCCTGTAGAACCAGCTACTTGAGGCAGAAGGGTAGAGAACCCAGGAGGTCGAGGCTGCAGTGAGCCAGGACTACACTGCTGTACTCCAGACTGAATGACAAAGTGAGATCTTGTCAAGAAAGAAAGAAAGAAGAAAGAAAGAAAGAATAAAGATAGAAAGAAAAAAAAGAAAGAAGAAAAGAAAAAAAAGAAAAGAAAGAAAGAAGGAAGGAGAGAGAAAGAAAGAAAAGAAAGAAAAAGGACAAATTAGTCAGGCATGGTGGCACATGCCTGTAGTCCCAGCTACTCAGGAGGCTGAGGTGGGAGGATCGCTTGAGCCCAGGAGTTTGAAGCTACAGTGAGCCACTGTGCTTCAACCTGGGCGACAAAGGGAGACCCTGTCTCAAAAAAAAAAAAAAAAAGAAAGAATGAATGAATGAATTGTAGTTGTAATTCCTATGAGCCCAAGTGTGTCCAGCCCCCGGAAACTATGGAGCGGACACCTAGAGACCTGCAGCGCTCACAGGTGGCGCACGGGATTTGGAGTGGTTTGGGCAGTTCACAAATTTTCTGTTTCCGTAATTTTTATGATGTTACCAAAGTGACCAGGAAAAAAATAATCCATGTAAGTAAAAAGAAAAGTTAAGCAAGGTTTTTGTAAAAGGCAAACTCAGCCACAGCTATTTTTTTGGATTTGACGTCCCTTAACAGGGACAGGCTCCAGGCATAGCCGGTGGCTGCACCAACCCCAGCTGTGCCCCCGCTGGGGACAGGAAACAGCACTGAGCCAGGGCCTGTCCAGGGTGGACCCCGACCTCTTCCCCTTCCCAAGGAGAACTGTCCTCCCCCCACCCCAGGAGCCTTCTAGGTCAGAGGTCTCTGGGGAGCACGGGGCTGTGGCTGCTGGGCCGGGGCTGGAAGCTTCACCAGCTGTTGCACCTACTTTCCGCCCCAGAAGATCTTGGTGGTGATGACGAGGCTGGACCGCCTGCGGAACAGAAGAGAAGGAAGGAATGTGATGGGGCCTGGCCCCTGGGGGTCCTCCATCCCCGAAATCCTCATCTCTCACACAGAGGTCCTGAAAGCCCTCCCGCCTGGGAGCCTGGGGCATAAAATGGGCACTTTCCCATCATTTGATGTGTACCACATGCCACGCGGGGGGTGCGTGGGTTCCTCATTGAATCAGGAGGCAGCTGCCGAGGCAGTAACTGTGTGTCAGGCAGTGGGAGTTGGATGGTGGGGGGCCCAGTGTGACAGGATCCCAGAGGAGATGCCTTCTGCCCAGGATGTGGGAGAGGGCCTGGCTCAGGGAATCCAGGGGTGCATGGATTTGGTCCAGGTAGAGGAAGCAGCAGGAGCCAAGGCCGGAGGAGGCTGGGTATGGGCCAGGGGGCAGAGATGGGCTCTGGGGGGCTCTGGCAGGAGTTGAGGATGGTAAGATTCAGGTGGGAGGCAGGCAGGGAAGCTGTCGGCAACGTTCCCTACAGAATGTGATGTGTGTTGCAGAAAACCTGTGCGGGACAGCCTGGTCGGGGGAACTTTCAGGGCAACGAGGGAGGGAGGGTGGCACAGGGCGCCCAAGTGTGGCCAGGCTAATGGGGTTCTGGGTTTGAGTAGCTGAGGCAGAAAACTCTGAGGGTTTGGGCTTGAGCTGAGCAAAGGGAAGGAATTTGTTCTTCTGCTCTGAGTCCACACAAGGCAACGCTCATACCAGCGGCTTTATCCTGGTGGGATGGGGGATAATGATGGCCCCTCCCGGCCACATTTGACTTTGACCCCTCCCAGAGGAGGGGATACCCCTTACCCAGGGGGTGACAATGACCTCCTGGTGCCCCATGGCTGAGCTCCTTTCACACCCGGGTCCCGGGCTGGTCAGGGAAGCAGCTCACAAGGCCGGAGCAGGAGGCCTCTTTTGCCCCCGAAACATCAGCCATCAAGCTCTGGCAGAGGCAGCGTCACCTCCAGGCAGAGGGACCACCACACAGCACCTCCATGTGCATTCACTAAAGACACGATCGGGGATTTGCTAATACGTGCAATTTCCTTTAACTAAGGGGTGAGGAGGAATTTGTGAGTTGCCAAGAAACAAATTTGATGGGACAAGAAGGGGTGTCAGGAATCCATGGGGGAGGGGGTGGAGGCTGCCCAGCAAATGGCCTTCAGGGGGGAGGGAGGAGGGAGGCCCAACTTTATAACTGCTTCTGATGTTTCTGAAAATAAAGAAACATTTATTAAGAAACAGGGCCCTGGGACTTCTCAGCCCCTTCAAATAAAGCTGTGTCCAGGGGTCTGGGGAGCTCCCAAAATGTATGACGTGCTGAACCTGGTTGGTCCCAGGGAGGGTGACGACCTTGGCCTAAGAAAGACCCAAAGGCTCCTGGGAGACCAGGGTGGATGGCCCCCAATCTGTGACCTTTGGGCTCCATCACACCCGGGGACTGCTCCCAAGGTCTGTGCTGGAGGGCTACCACTTCCCAGGGGAGTGTGGCACGTCCAGCCCTGAGCTGGGTGAGTGATTTATAGACTTGGGGCCACTGACCCTCAGGATAGCCCGCCAGGGAGGTCCAACACACACCCCCTTACAGATGGGAGCAGTGAGCTTTGGAGAAGTGAAGGCTCTCGCTAAGGTACTATGGACAGGGTGCAGGGTGGGATCCAGCCCCAGGCCACAGATTCTCTGAGTCACCCCCTCTCTGGCCCGCTGGCTCCCCTGTGGAAGGGCTTTGCACCCCATCTTCTGTAGCAGCACCCCTCTGCTGTATCCAGGCCCGTCAGGGAGTTCTCACTCCAAGCTCTTGTTGGCCTGCCTCTTTGCAAGTGGGCACCTTGGCGTTCTGGGTCTCTGGATCAGTTGGGACAGAGGCAGAGCAGGCAGGCTAAGGTGGGAGTGGAGACTAAGGTGGGGTGGAGACTAAGGTGGGGATGGAGACTAAGGTGGGGGTGGAGACTAAGGTGAGGTGGAGAATAAGGTAGGGGGGGAGACAAAGTTAGGGGTGGAACCAAAGTTGTGTAGAATACATAGGTATGTAGTGGACAAAGGAGGGGG
>CAUYLG010060141.1:0-54386 GCA_963573385.1 Cacajao melanocephalus | reverse complement strand
TCTTTCTTTCTTTCTTTCTTTCTTTCTTTCTTTCTTCCTTTCCTTCCTTCCTTCCTTCCTTCCTTCCTTCCTTCCTTCCTTCCTTCCTTCCTTTCCATTTCTTCCTTTCCTGGCTTCCTTTCCCTTCTTTCTTTCCTTCCTTCCTTTATTCCTGTATTCCGTCCTTCCTTTCCTCCTTCCTTTTTATCACCTAACTATTGTTCATAGCAACTATGTATAAAATGAAGATTTTAAAATGTGAGAAACATGTACTTCTGGTGCTGCTTAAGATTAAGTAAACACGCTGTAGTTTACGTTAATAAAATTATTCAGTGGCACTTCTTAAAGGATGCTGAGGAGCCTTTACTCAGGGCCACCACGATGGATACGCAGTCCTGTTCAATAGGGTCTGGAGTGGCGGAGAGAGATTAGATTGAGCTCTGTTTTGAATACAGTCTGGATGAGAGGGGACTTACAGCTGCAGCTCAGAGTAGGGGTCCACAGATGGAAAATTACTGCAAGGAAATACCGGGGCTCGGGGTATTCTGGCTAGACCAACCTAGCAGGATTCTTGCCGAAGACAGGCCGGGTGACCAGTATCACTGGGGGATGGGAGAGGAGGAGGAAACGGATCGAGGTGGAGGTTGATCAGATGCCTGATCTGTGCATAGGTGGGGTTCTTGTGAGACTAACTGAGAGGGCTCTTGGTTGAAACGATTTTAAAAGGAAGTGCGTGGATGGGCCTGGGAGAGGTTGCAGGAGCCTGAGTCAAGTTTGACCAGGTGGAGAATCTCTGTCACCTCCTCTCTACTGATTACAATAAAACCACCAATTAAACTCAAAAGCAACTACCCAAGGGTTCTGAAAAGTGAACAGTAGCAGTGATTTTAAGAAGAGGATCCAAAATGTGAAGAAGCCCTTTCTGTTTTATCTTCCTCTCTCATCTTTCCATTTTGGCCTGGAGTCAGCCATGGTGAGGGAATTCACAGGCAGTCAAACTCGTGAGACAGTCCACTGTCTGTCTAGAAAAATGGTCCCCTGAGACTGAGAGTGTGAGAGGAAATTTCAGTTTCTTTTTGACACCTTTTATCCCTCCTGGCCTCTTCCTGTGGTAGCTCAGGTCCCAGGGCTCACTGCAGCAGTGACAATGTGATAATTTTAAAACCCCAAGAGAAAACTTATCTTTCTTGCCAGAGGCACTGAACTGGGAAAGAGGACACAGTGGTCTGAGAGTATGAAGAACCCCTGATTTATTTTTCTTTCGCTTGTCTCTGCTGAGGTGCAGTGACCATAACACAGGCACCTCAAGTCCTGAGTGAAAATCCATGGGCAGCTGCTGTGAGCTGGGAGAGATCTCGGGGGAGATCGCTTGAGAAGGGAACCCTCTGATGCTGCATATGAACTGACACACACCCTGGGTGCATCTCCAAACCAAGCACCAAACTGTGAGCACTGAGCCAGATGTAGACCACAGTCAACCCCTAGAGGCCAATTCACGGGGTTTTCCCAAACAGCAGAGGAAGGGGCCGTGATCGTGGAACCGGAATGCTGCCCCATAAAAGCTGAGGCCGTGTTAACTAACTGGGTTGAGGGACTATGACAGCGACAGTAACGACAACAAAATACAACATTCCACAGAAGAGAAAACACATCTTCTTTAGCCGGACACAAAATTTCGTAATATAATATTTAAAACATCCAGAACGCAATCCAAAATTATTTGACGTACAAAGAACCAGGAAATTGCGAATACTCGAGATTAAAAACAATGAGCAGATACCAATCTTAAGATGACCCAGATATTGGAATTATCAAACAAAATCTTTGAGGCAACCGTTATAAACATATTCCTTGAGTTCAAGGTAAACACTTGTGAGATAAATAGAAAATGACGTTCTCATTAGGGAATGGGAGAAACGATGAAAAAATCACCAAATCGACTTCTCATACTTTTGAAAGCTAGGGAGCCTTGGAAGCTTATTTAAAAACTATCGTAATGTCAACTTTTTAATTATCTATTTAATTTGGTGATAGTGATATTTCTTAATTGAGATTCTCCTATTGGCATCCTGATATGAAATTAAAGCGATATTTAACCAGCCTGGAAATTTTTAATACTTGGAATTTGAGTGGTCCAACTCAACCCAGTCCCCTTATATTATCCAGTTGTCCCAGACACAAAGAACTTCAGTTCTTCATGTATCACAAATAGTGATCGTGAAATTCCCAGTGACTTAGAGTGTGCTTCAGTATATATCTGAAATCTGGACAAATCCCCCAGGAGTCTAGAATGGAGCTGGCTCTGAATTCGACGAAGTGAAGTTCCTCGTCTTGATTGAAGGCATTTTATTAGCATGTTTTTTTAATGTCTCTTTAAAACTCTAGTTTTCAAATTCCTAAAAGAAGAAAGCATTCTAAAGATAAAAATTGGATAGAGCTTTAAAGACAAATTTGAGGAAAGCCTTTAATTGGTGACATATGGGTGAAATGGAGTTTAATTGTATCTCCATTTATAATGGATTCCATTTAAAATCTTGATGTTGAACTACAGATTGAACATCTGTTCCACAGGCACTTCTACCATCTTAGGTCATGTTTTAGAAGGGCATAGTTTGATTTCCAACATTTTTAAATCTAAAAAACAAGAAGCAGCAGCAGCAAGTTATAATCAGGGTTTACTGTCACCTGAGGGAGAAAGGACGGATTAATTTGTGATCTGCAAAATATAGGTTGAGAAAATAAAGAAAACTATCTTTGTTATCAAGATACAATCACTGTATGTCCTAATTACATCTACATGAGAAACATTTGTTCATCGCTACAGAGTCAGTGAGGGGACTTGATTATTTTATAACCACTTTTGCTATTGTTCTGAATGGGTTTTAGTAAGAAAAATCTAAATAGTGACAATCAAAGCATTTAAGCATTTTTAATAGTTTTTCCTTTTCAGTTCTTACTAATGAGAACATCTGAATAAGGACGTAGTGATGGCCTCTGACATGAACAGGAAAAAACAAGAATTTCATGTTGTTTTATTCTGGTGAAGGAAAGAATTACTAGTAAATATGGTCTTGGATGTGGCTCAAGTTCATTCTACTGTGGAGAAGAGAGAAATGACACAGTATTTGTTCAATGTTGTGAATCATGCTGCTAGAAATAAACACGGCATTTTGAAAATGTTTATGCATCCATTATATTAGTTTTGGAAACTGTGAAATTCATGCCAGTTAGTTAATAGAGAAAGCTCATTTTACTTTCCTGTTTTTCTACAGCCCAGAACCAATATATGTACAATTCCCCACCTTCCTGTTCCACTCATGCAAACTAGCAGAATATGAAGCAAGGAACGACTGACTCTCTTTATTCATCAGGAGTTTGCTAATTCTGTGTAAATAAATTTCAAATATTTCAGTCATGCTTGTCATTTGTACAGAGTTTTAAAATTCTGGAAGTCATCTGAGCTTGTAATCATTGCCCATACTGAATAAATTTAAGCTGGTTTTTTATGCATTAATATCTTAAACTTCAAAACCTCAGAAAGATGTATGGCAAAATAACTAGACTGATATTTTGATAGACATTGACTATGATTTCGGTAATAGTTTATTATTTTAAAAATCAGCAGATTTATATCTTTGTAGACCTAGACACATATATGTTTTCCGTTTTCACAGTCAGTACTCAGTTGTCAGCATTTATAAGGCTGCTAACCTAGGTTCTCTAAAGAGAAAACGATGGGTAAAATCATGGGGAAAGAATAGAATATAAAATAATTCTATTATTTATGAATTTGGAACTGATATTAAGGTGTTAACAATAATTTGCTTTGATAAATATCTTTAGGCCATAATTATTTTGTGTTTTAATTCTCACTTAAAAATTTCTTTTAGTTTGAATTGGAGAAATTGCCATAACAGAAGCAGAGTGGGTCACAAAGCTATCAGGAGAATGTTCAGGCAGGGATGGGACCATGAGGAATTCGCCTAGTCTATGAGAATTACCAAAATTACAGGTTACTCCTTAGGCCAGAAGGAAGAAGAGTTATTCTATAAATTTGCTTCCAAGGAGATCTAGAATAAAAGCCACACCTACTGTGTGATAGATGGCACACAGCATGCCGTCTGATAAAATTACTCAGCAAAGGTAATTTTTTCACCTACAATTCCACCCACACTCCGCGCTTTTTCTCTTAACAAGCCAGTGGTCTTTATGGAGGATCTCAGGAAACACTTGGAGGCAGAAAACAAATAACTCATTTTTGAAACTAGGCGTCAAATTCTTAGGCTTCTGAAAGTTGTGGTAGGGTCAACAGCTTTGAACACTCAAGCATTTAGTCTCCAGGGGCTTTTCACTTGTGACCTGAACAGTGAATCCAAAAGTAAAAGCTTGGCATAGGGTGAATGTCGTGAAGGTCACAAAGTGGAGGGAGGAAAAGCCAGACTCTTCTGCTCCCACAGCCCAGATGGAGGTTCTCCCAGAATGGAGAAGGGGTCAGAGGGAGGGCTCAGGACAGCAGGAGGCCCAGCAGTGGCTCAACTTCGGCCTACATTCTTGTCCACCCACTCCAGATAGTTGAGTCCTGGTTCTGAGGAGTGGGTGACAGAACCAGCCCAAGTTAGGACCAAAAAGCTGAGCACTGAGGGTTCTCTCCCCAGGTGAAGCAGCAGTAGGAGGCCTGCTTAGAAAGGACACCTCTGGTTCCCTTGGAGTGACGGTCACCGAACAGAAGGGGGCACAGTGTGTCCAGGCAGAGAGGCACAGAGATGGCTCTGCTGCAGTGACTCATGCTGTGTCCCCAAAATTCAAATGTAGAAATCCTCACCCCGAAAGTCATGGCATCAGGAGGCGGGGCCTTTGGGAACTGATGAGGTCATAGGGGTGGGGCCTTGAGAATGCGGTGCATGCCATTAGTCTTGAAACTTATGCTATGGGGAATGGGGTGCCTGCCATTAGTCTTGGAATTTATACTATCGGGGAATGGTATGTGTACCATTAGTCTTGGAATTTATGCTTGGGAAATGGGGTGCAAGCCATTATTCTTGGAATTCACGCTATCGGGGAATGGGATACATGCAGTTAATTCTTGGAATTTATACTATTGGGGAATGGAATGTGCTCCATTAGTCCTGGAATTCTTGCTGTCAGTGAATGGCAGCTCAGACAAATAGAGAATTCACAGATCTTAATAATTCAATTATATTATATCTGTTAAGCTGAAAAACAGATTCCACGTACTATCATAATAAAACAACGGTTTGACACCTGATTTTCAATGTTTATGAAGTTGCAGGTGTCGGCTTTATTTCAAATAAATATTTATTATATACACCCCTTAGTTTTGTAACCACCACTTCAGACATTCTTCTAAATAAAATGTTTTACTCCATGTATAACTTTTATTTTTTTAAGTGCTGCACTTATTATTTGAAAGGTCTTCTCTTGGCAAAGGTTATCTGCCCGTTTCTCTTCTTTTGTATAAAGGTAGCCAGACAAAATACAACCCCACAATTAGCGTGACGCTCAACCGGCGCTGGAGTTTCACATCCCTTCAGCCTTTGGGACCTGGTTGTCGTGCTCTTCCTGGAGCAGCAGTGAGTGACTTTGGAGAGGCCCACGCTCCTGCGTTCCCTCCACCACCTGCCTCAGTCTTGCCAGTTTCGTCCCCTCTGAGTAGGCCTTTCGCTGGTTGGGCAATCTCAGCTGCTACTAATTTCCAGTTGCCAATAAGACATGAAGAGGCCTCCGTGAGCACCGCAGGAGGCTTGCAGCTGCCTGGGAATGCTCCTGCAGCCGTTGCTGCAAAGGAGAGTCAGCGTTTCCAGGACAGACGGCGGCGTCCCTTCCTCTCACCGAGGCGTTAGCTCCAAGGACAGTGAATGCCAGATGTCTCGGAGGCCAGCCCGGTGGTCAGGCCATGCCCATGTAAAACAAAGTCTTTCTATTCATTTTCTTGGCAAATACTGAGTAAGAATTCACTTTATACACAATTTTGAGCTCTGAGCAACTTAGAGGGCATTTCACAATCAGCACAATCACAAATGAATCACGTGCGTGCGTGCGTGTGTCCGTGTGTCTATATGCACGTGTATGTGCTTGTCTGTTCCTGTGTGTGTGCATGTGTGTGCCTGTGTGCGCATGTGTGTGCCTCTGTGCACATGTGTGTGCTTGTCTGTGCCTGTGCATGTGTGCTTGTGTATGTGTGTGCATGTCTGTGTCTGTGTATGTGCATGTATGTGTGCGTGTGTGTGCCTATGTGCATGTGTGTGCTTGTCTGTGCCTGTGTGTGTGTGTGCATGTGCACGTGTGTGTGCTTTTCTGTGCCTGGGTGTGTGTGCATGTGCACGTGTGTGCGTGTGTGTGGCTGTGCATGTGTGTGCGCGTGTGTGTGTAGGTTATTCAATGTATAGATCTGGGGTGATAGTATTTCCAGCAGAGGGAACAGCAGGAAGAACATCCGTGAAGCGGGAAGAGCATGAATTTTCTTCCAGACCCAAGCAGGGGAGCCTGAGCAGGATGGAGTGAGCCAAGGGGCCTGCAGGGGAAGGAGGTCAACGAGCAGCCGTGGTCAGGGTGATCACAGGAGGAAGTCAGTTGAACTTTTAAAAGGAGAGACTGATGTCCTGGTTTATGCTTTTAGGAAGCTGCTCACAGGAGCCAGGTGGCAGCTGGCAGTGGAGGCGCCGACGGGGGCCTTGATCCTTGAGGGAGACCACCTGGGATGATAGAGAGGCTGAGAAGTGTGGGGCTTGTATTTTGGAGGGAGACACAGCAGGACATACTAATGAATCAGCTGTGAGATATGAAGAAATGAGGGCGTTTAAGAACCCACCTGTTTTTTGACTTGTATACTTGAAAGAATGGTGGTGCCTTTTGTTAAGGAGATGACGGGATGGGCAGGGATTGCCTGGAGACTGAGGGTCTCTGGGAGAAAGGCTGAGTTGGCATCGTTTACTGGACATCCCCAAGGAGCAGGTGTGGGACTCATATGGGTGCTGAGGCGTGTCCTTCGTGGGTGGATGCATGAGAGGGGCCGAGCAGCAGCGAGTGGGTGTGACTCTCTAGTGCAGAGACAGAGAAAAGGAGGGTACACGCCTGTAATCTCAGCATTTTGGGAAGCCGAGGCAGGCAGATCACTTGAGGTCAGGAGTTCGAAACCAGCCTGGCCAACATGGCGAAACCCTGTCTCTACTAAAAACACAAAAATTAGCCAGGTGTGATGGCAGGTGCCTGTAATCCCAGCTATTCAGGAGGCTGAGTCAGGAGAATCTCTTGAACCCAGGAGGTGGAGGTTGTAGTGAGCCAAGACTGTACCACTGTACTCCAGCCTGGGTGACAGAGCCAGACTCCGTCTAAAAAAAAAAAGAAAGAAAGAAAAGAAAAAGAGGGCGACCAGCAAGGGAGATGGAGAAGGCAGGCAGAAGACAAAAGCGGAGGTGAATGGGTGTTTCATAAACAGACGCTTCATCAACTGTGTCACATCCTGCAGAGAAGGTGAGTAAGATGGGGACTGAGAATTGACTGTTTAACTTGGTTTAAAAAAAAAAAAATTCAGGTTGCTGGCAACCTTGACAACATTTGTTTCAATGACATGGAGGAGACCACAGTGTGTTTGAAATGTTGTGAAGAGATATGACATGAGGCTTTAGAGGCAATAAATATACAGATGTGAATAACGGCATGCATCCATCTTATTCACTATCCAACCATGTAAGGTCTGAAGGAGGGCGGAAGCTGCTCTGGTTTTCTTTACAGTGTATTTCAGAAACTCTGCTATACAGGCAATAATTCTGCTGCATAAAAATAGTGAAACGTTAGGATTTTGTTTTCCCTAGAAAGTCAGCGTCAAGAAAACCTTGCACAATACCACAGCAAGGCTACCAGAGTTAACACATTGTAACCTTCTGTAGAACTGGGACACCGTAGATTCTCCAAATGTCATGATTTCACCAGGGCCTTCCTTATATATAAGTCACTAATGCAATATCAAATGAAAATGTGTCTACTCCATAGGACATTAATAACCTTAGTTAAATAGTTTACTAGACAAAAAGTGCATTTAATTAATGATAACTTTCCCAGGTGTCAGAGGACTGCAGTGGACCAGATCACAGCAGGTGCCCACCTCACCTTTATGTCATGAAAGCCTCTTCATCAACAGCTGGACTTTTTAAGCTACCCAGAAATAGATTTCTTAGTAAATTTTCCCGTACTGGGAAGAGTATGCCTTGTGCCATTGACCACAGAGCGATGCCCCAGCTGGGGTCTTCTTTAGAAACAAACAAAAAAAAAACTCAGTCAATTATCACAGTGTCTTAAGAGTTTGAAGAATTCTTTAATATCTTTTGTTGGGAAGGTTTGCAAAGTAATCTAGTTGTTCATCTTCTCTTTTCTTCTTGTCTTCCAAGAAAATGCATTTCAGACTTGAAAAGAACCATAAAAGCGCAGACAGTGAAACAGGGGAGTCATCGTCATATTTGTTTTCTTCTCTGTGATGGATCTTTTTGATTTAATTGTGTGGTTATTAACCCTAGGGTATTTTTGACATCAGCTGAAAAAAACAAAAAACAAAAAAACAGATTCTCCCCTCTGCTCTTCTCTCTCCTACTGCTTCTTTGAGACTCCTATTTGGATGTGTGTGGCGTGTTTATAACTCAGGTAGTCTCAGGAGCAGTGAGACCTGGGATGTTAGTTTCCCAGGCATACTGGGGAGAAGGGAGACCATGCCTGCAATGTCAGCTGAATGTGGGCTGGGCATGCCAGGCATTAGACGGGAAGGAAATGCACACAGACCTCAGCTGCAGTGCTCAGGGGGAAATGGCAGAGGCCTGGCTAATCAGGGATTGGGGTCAGAGAAGGTCACAGGCATGGGGCAAGGATGAAGTTCATTCGCCATAGGGTATAGCCTCTAACTGTGGAATGGAAGGAGCAGAACTAATTCCTGGGCCTCAGACTGGACAGGTGGACAGCAAGTCAGTTCTCACAACTTGCACTGAGGCTTAATGATGAGCTCCAGACCCCAAAGGGACTAAGCCACCATAGTGCTCGATGGAAATGGAAATCCTACATAATGCGGCACAAATTAATGATAAATCGACTGGAAGATTAAGTTACTACAGGACGGCGGCTGATAAGAAAGGATCAGACATGACTAGGGCTGAGACCTCAGATGACATATTTCTCAAACGTCGTTTGTGTGTTGGAAAAGACTGGTATAATTGTAGAGGACCGTTAAATGACACGATATAGGTCAGGAAAATCTTACATCTGCAAGTTTGCTCGTAAAATGTGAAATGTACTTACATTTCAGGAGTCAAACCACTGGCAATGTTTTCCGTTATTTGTATGTGGTCAGTTGCATACAATGGACATTTTGGCTTTAATAACATGTCATTTTTCCTGTAGTGTTTCAACATGGCAGTCGTGTCCAAATTTCTAAAAATAAATTTATGAATCATGGCAGAGTGATTTTTTTCTTACAAAATTTCCTCTAAATTGTTCTGAGAAATCTTGGACATTTTTTTCCTACCCTGACGGGTCCTTTATTTATTTGGCTGGTGTTTTTCCATCCCACTTCCTGCTTCCATCATTGCAGGTATCATTTCTTTCATTCAAGTAGAAATGCCCTTTCAATTGTAGATATTTTCTCCAGTTAATATTTTGAGATAAAATTTACTTCTAGTGAAGTACAAAAATTGTGAAGATTTTTATAAACAAATAACTTGTGTAACCACCACCCCGATAAAGATACAGACTCAGTCAATCATCCCAGAAGTTACTCATGCCTAAATCCAAGTCTCCATCCTCCAAAGTCAACCACTATTCTGGCTGACTTCTATTGCCATAGATGAGTTTTTCCTGCCCTTGAACTTCATATACATGACGGCATCCAGTATGAACTCCTTCAGGCCTGTGCTCTGCCGTTTAATATATTGTTTTAGAGGTTCATACACGTTGTTAGTGAATCTTTCATTCTTTTTATTGCTGAGTTGTGTTCCATTGTATAAGTATGCTTTCATTAGTTTATTCATACCACTGATATTTCAGTGGTTTCCAGTCTTTGACTATTTTGAATAACACTTTGTATAAGTTATTTTATGGATGGGTATTTTCATTTCGCTTGGGTAAAAACAAGAGCAAAATTTCTGCTAGTTTATATGATTTGATTGTGTCTCCACCCAAATCACATCTTGAATTGTAGCTCCCGTAATTCTCGTGAGTTGTAGGAGGGACCCGGTGGGAGACAATTGAATCATGGGGGCAGTTTCTCCCACACTGTTCGCATGGTAGTCAATAGGTCTCACGAGACCTGATGGTTTCACAAGGGATTTCATCTTTTTCTTGGATCTCATTCTTTCTTGCCTGTCACCATGTAAGACATGACTTTTGCCACCCACCGTGTTTGTGAGGCCTTCCCAGCCACGTGGAACTTGAGTCCATTAAACCTCTTTTTCTTTATAAATTACCCAGTCTCAGGTATGTCTTTATCAGCAGCGTGACAATGGACTCATACACTAGTTTTCCAAAGTGACTCAATTATATTAAACTTCCACCAGCAGTGTATCAGAATTCCAGTGTTCCACAGACTTTCCAACACTTGGTAGGCCCAGTCTTTTTTAAAATTCTAGCCATTTTGAGGTTAGTCCAGTAGCATCTCACTGTGGTTTTCATTGGCATTTCTTTGATAATTAATGATGCTGAACACTTTTTGTTTATTGGCATCTTGTATATCTTTCTTTATAATGTGTGCAAGAATTTTGCCCTTTTTTAGTGGGTTTTTAAATTATTTATTTCTGGAAGCTCATTACATGTTCTGAATATGAGACCTTTGTCAGATGTGTGTTTTGCAAATATTTTCTCCCAGTCTGTGGCTTGCTTTTTCATTTTCATAATCATGTCATTTAATGCACAGAAGTTTTTCATTTTGACAAAGTTCAGTCTCTGAATTTTTCCTTTTATATGTAGTGTATTTTTGTATCCAGTCTAAGGAATCTTTGCCAATCCTAAGAGTGAAAAGACATTTCTCTGTTTTCTTCTGGAAATTGTAGTTTTAGCTTTCATGATTCATCTTTAATTCATTTTTGTAGGGTTGTAAGGTAGGAGTTGAGGTTAAATTTTTTCATATGTTTATCCAGATGGGAAAACACAATTTGTTAAAAAGACATTCCTTTCTACATTTAACTATTTTAGTGGTCACTGTCTCAACTATAGTGGCTTGATGATAAGTCATGAAATCATACAGTGTAACTCCTCAAGCTTTGTTATTCTTTCTGAAGTTTGCTTTACGTATTTTTTTGTTGTTTGACTTTTTATATAAATTTGAGAATCAACTCTGATTTCTATAACAAACCTGTTAAGATTTGGCTAGGACTGTGTTGAATCTATACATCAATTTGTGAACAATTGAAATTTTACCAGTATTGAGTCTTTTAAAAAAAAAATCCATGAACATGGTATATCTGTCAATTTATATAATTCTTCTTAAATTTCCTCAGCAATATTTAAGAATTCTCAATGTAAATTATTTGCATGTAGTTTATTAAATTCATATCTAAGTATTTTATGTTTTCTGTAGTATTATAGCTAGAATTATTTTTATCTTGTATTTTGATAGTTTCACTATTTTTTGGATTTTAAAAATTATTACTTGCATAGTCTTTTTTAAAATTTCATAAGTTTGGGGAAAACAGGTGGTATTTGGCTGCATGGAAAAGTTCTTTAATGATGATTTCTGAGATTTTGGTGCACCTATCACCTGAGCAATGTATACTGTACCCAATATGCAGTCTTTTATCCCTCACCCACTGCCACCTTTTCTAAGTCCCCAAAGTCCATTTTGTCATTATTACATCTTTGAATCCTCACAGCTTAGGTCCTGCTTTTAAGTGAGAACACACAGTGTTGGTTTTTGTTTCTGACTTACTTCACTTAGAATGATGACCTCCACTCCATTCAGGTCTCCGCAAATGCCATTATTTTGTTCCTTTTTATGGCTGAATAGTATTCCATGGCGGGGTATGTGTGTGTGTGTGTGTGTGTGTGTGCGTGCATGGGTATCACATTTTCTTTATCCACTCGTTGGTTTATGGGCATTTAGGCTGATTCCATATTTTAGCATTTGCAAATTGTGTGGCTATAAACATGTGTGCAAGTGTCTTTTCTGTATGACTTCTTTTTCTCTGAGTAAATACCCAGTAGTGGGATTGCTGGATCAAGTGGTAGTTCTACTTTTAGTTCTTTAGGGAATCTCCATACTGTTTTCCATAGTGGTTGGACTAGTTTTACATTCCCACCAGCAGTGTAAAAGTGTTCTCTTTTACCACATCCACGCCAACATCTGTTAATTTTTGATTTTTTAATGATGGCCATTCTTGCATGAGTAAAGTGGTATTTCATTGTTGTTTTGATTTGCATTTCCCTGATAACTGGTGATGCTGAGCATTTTTTAATAGGTTTGTTGGCTATTTACATAGCTTCTTTTGATAATTTTCTATTCATGTCCTTTGCCCACTTTTTGATGGGATTCTCTGCTTTTTTCTTATTTGTTTGAGTTTCTTGTAGATTCTGGATATTAGTTCTTTGTTGGATGCATAGTGTGTGAATATTTTTTCCCACTCTGTGGGTTGTCTGTCTACTCTTCTGATTATTTCTTTTGTTGTGCAGAAGCTTTTTAGCTTAATTAGGTCCCATCGATTTATTTTTGCTTTTGTTGCATTTCTTGGTCAGTAACTCTGCCTAAACCAATTTCTAGAATAATTTTTCTGATGTTATCCTGTAGATTTTTTTATGGTTTCAGGTTTTAGATTTAAGTATTTGATCCATCTTGAGTTGATTTTTATATAAGGTGCGAGATGAAGATCCAGTTTCACTCTTCTACATGTGGCTTGCCAATTGTCTCAGCACCATTTGTTGAACAGGATGTCCTTTCCCCACTTTATGTTTTTATTTATATATTTATTATTATTATTATTATTTGCTTTGTCAAAAATCAGTTGAGTGTAAGTATTTAGCTTTATTTCTGAGTTCTCACTTCTGTTTTATTGGTCTACATGCCTATTTTTATACTAGTACCATGTTGTTTTGATAACTATAGCCTTATAATATAATTTGAAGTCAGATAATGTGATGCCTCCAGATTTCTTCTTTTGCTTAGTTTTGCCTTGGCTATGCAGGCTCTTTTTTGGTTCCAAATGAATTTTAGAATTTTTTTTCTAGTTCTGTAAAGAATAGCTTAGTATTTTGATGGGAATTGCATCGAATTTGTAAATTACCTTTAGCAGTATGGCCATTTTTACAATATTAATTCTACCCATCTATGAGCATGGGATGTATTTTCATTTGTTTGTGTTGTCTTTGATTTCTTTCAGCATTGTTTTATAGTTTTCCTTGTAGATATCTTTTACCTCCTTGGTTAGGTATATTCCTACATATTTTATTTTGTTGTAGCTGTTGCCAAAGGGGTTTAGTTCTTGATTTGATTATCAGGTTGGTCATTGTTGGTATATAGCAGTGCTATTGATTTGTGTACATTGATTTTGTATCTTGAAACTTTACTGAATTCATTAATCAGTTCTAGAAACTTTTGGGATGAGTCTTAGGGTTTTCTTGGTATATGATCATATCATTGGGGAAGAGCAACAGTTTGACTTCCTCGTCACTGATTCCAGTTCCCTTTGTTTCTTTCTCTTGTCTGATTGCCCTGGCTAGAACTTCCAGTACTATGTTGAATAGAAGTGGTGAGAGTGGGCGTCCTTGTCTTGTTTCACTTTTCAGGGGGAATGCTTTCAACTTTTTCCAATTCAGTATAATGTTGGCTGTGCATTTGTCATAGATAGCTTTTATTACCTTGAGGTATGTCCCTTCTATGCCGATTTTCCTGAGAGTTCTAATCATAAAGGAATTCTAAATTTTGTAAAATATTTTTTCTGCATCTTTTGAGATGATCATATGATTTCTGTTTTTAATTCTGTTTATGTGATGTATCACATTGATTGACTTGCGTATGTTAAACCATCCCTGCATCATTGGTATAAAACCTTCTTGATCATGGTGTATTATCTTTTTGATATGTTGTTGGGTTCAGTTAGCAAGTATTTTGTTGAGAGTTTTTGTATCTATGTTCATCAGAAATATTGGTTTATAGTTTTATTTCTTTGTTATTTCCTTTCCTGGTTTTGGTAATAATATATACAAATATAAGTCTATGTTGCAAACCCAAGAAGTTATTTTATTCTAGTAGCTGACCTGTAGATTTCTTAGTATTTTCTACATAAGCCATCTTGTCTTCTTCAAATGACCAAACTTTTTCTTATCTTTCTAATCTTTATGCTTTTGTTTTGTTCCTTGCCTTATTTCAATAGGAAGTGTTCTTAAAACTAATTTTGAGTAAAACTGATGAGAGAGCATCCTAATATTATTATTATTACCAGGAAAGCACTCAATATTTTATTATTACATGATGGCATATGTAGTTGTTTTGGCAAAACTCTCAAATCACATTTTTTTCTCTGCTCTTACACGACAGCAATCAACACAGAAGACTTCTTTGACCAAATGTACGGGGTTTTTCCCCACCAACAAACAGTGGACATCAGCTGGGTGTCCTCCAATTAAATTCTGACATTATCTACCTGGAGATGGCATCAAATCCCACAGGCTGAAGGCTCAGATTCCAAGACTGCCCGTTCACTGAACAGGTACCAGTTGCAAGTCTGTGCCTCCAGAAATTTTGGCCTACTGGCTTCAAGTTGAGAATCCCATGATCCCCCCTTTACTTTTGATTAATTTGCTTACAAACTCAAGGAAACATTTACTTATGTTTGCTAGTTTATTATAAAGGATATTACAAAGGATACAGGTGTCAGGGAAGGGGTTTGGAGCTTCCATGCTCTCCGTGGGTGTATGGCACTCCAGAAACCTCCATGTGCTCAGCTATCCAGAAGCTCTCTAAACTCGGTCCTCTGGGAGCTTTTTGGAAGCTTCATAACATCAGCATTCCTTGTCCAGGGTATAGGGCAGGACACTCTCTGGGGAGGGTCTTAAACCCACAATCAGAAAAGTGAGGGAAGATTAGAGTCCTGCCTTGGGGCAGGTGAAAGGAACACAGGCAAAGATCAGAGAGATTCTGTTTTCTGAGGCCTGACACATCCAACATTACAATAAAAAGCTGTAACAAGGTCTATGGGAGTTATGAACCAAGAATCATGGATGAAAACCAGTATATCTCTATCTAGATGTGTTTATAATAACTCCGCAGTAGTGATCCAGTAAAAAGAATACAGAATGGCAGCTGCAGGTTTTCTGTTGATTTTGCATATCAGAATGAGGTTGTTCTCTTATATTCCAAGTTTTTATTTGATAATTTTTAAAATTATATATGAATATGAAAATTTGTTAAGTGCTTTTTTGGCACAAGAATATGCAATTTCTGCTCCCTTAATCAGTTACTATGGTACATTGCCCTGATAAATAATAAATGTTAAATAAACTTTGTATACATGGGATAAACTCTTGTTGGTCATGACATATTTTTCACTTTAGATATTACTGGACTTAACTGTTTGAAAGTTTATTTTTAAATTTATATTTATATTCCTGAGTATAACTGTATAATTTGTCTACAGTTTCTTTCTCTTTCTTCTCTCTCTCTCTCCTTTCTTGCCTGATTTTAGTATCAGAGTAATCGGAACCTAATAAAACATGGTGGGACATGTTCTCTCCTACACATGTTCCTAAACTAGCTTTTAATATTGGCTTTACTAGACTGAATCCAGCCAACATAGAGTAACAGGATCATGATTTACCCTCTCACCTGAAATAGCTGTAAAGAATTCAGACAGACAAAATATATAAACATGGGTTTCAAGACACTGGACCCCAGACAACGAAAGACAGTGATTGATAGGAGATGAAAAGTAAGTAAGCAAGTAAGACCTGTGGCTGCCTCCGCTCACTTCCTTGAGAGAGTTTCCAAGCTGTAATAATTGCTTATATGAATGAGAGTGGGGAACTGAAACATCCAAAAGGATTAGAGGGAAGAATTCTTACCACTCACACATGACTAGGAATTGCCGAGTTCTACTAACCACATTGGAAAAACTCACAATTCATGGGACATCGGTTAGAGCAGTCAAGAACTTCCTGCATCAACAGTGGGAAACAATCATTTCTAGAATAAACATTGCTCCAGTATCCATTAATGAATCATAAAAGCAAGACCAGAAAAAACCACACTGCTTACAGGCATATTAGCCACCACTGAGAACAAATCTCAAGAATGTAAGAATTCAAAAATATCCCAATAAGAATAAATATATATATTGTCTAGCATCCAATCAATTATCACTTAGCCTGAAAAGAAGCAAAATCATGATTTATTAAAAATGGCATTATCAATCAATTAAGACTGAGCACAAGAATCGCTTGAGCCCATGCCACAGCACTCTATATAAAAAAAAAAAAGAAAAAGAAAAAGAAAAAGAAAACCGAAAGGAAAAGAAAAGGATGGACAGAGCTGATCAAAATTGCAGAAAAACATTAAAAATTATTGTAACTGAATGTAGATGTTCAAAAATTTAATGAGACATGAAAGATATGAAAAAGGCAAAAGTCAAAGTCTAAGAATTGATAAGTACAGCATCTGAGGAGAAATGTACACCGGGTTAGATTAATGGAAGTTCAGATATTGAAATTAAAAATAATTAGTGAACATAAAGAGTTAGCAGAAACTACTCAAAAGAAACCACAGAGAAAAGTGAAAAGTGAAAAGAAAAAAAAGAAAAAGAAAAGTGAAAAGAGCATCAGTTAACTGTGGGACGGTGTCCAGCACATGCAATTGGGTGAAATTGGAATCATTAGAGGAGAGAACTGAGACCAGAGCAGAAAACACTCAAGTAAATCATTTTCACATCAGGATCAAGTACTTATCCATCTGCAAAACTTGATGAAAACTATATACCCTCAGATCCAAGAAGTTCAGCAAAATCCAAACACAAGAAACAAAAGCAAATGAACAACAACAACAAAAAAACAAGGTAGATAATAATCAAACTTCCCCAAACTGGTTAAAAAGAACCTGAACAGCAGCCAACGAGTATGTAAAGAGGAAGGAGGATGAGGATGACAGATTTCCAATCAGAAACACCGCAAATGTTGACAACAACAAGACGGTGTGTGAAAGGAATGAAATCTTGGGACCCCAGACTCATTTAGCCAAAGGAAAAAGTCAAGCTGAGAACTAGGTCATACAAACCTGCCTTTCACTTTGGGTTCCTAAATAAGTTGGCTACAAGATGAAAAGCCACACACCTCCCCCATTTTTTGCCCACAAGGAAATTCCTAGTGAGCTACAAGATCTTTTAAGTTGTTACTGTTAAAATTTCACCATGGCAATGTAAATTGATAGCTTCTCTTTCAGGAGCAGTCACCCATGCCCTGCCCCGCCATCCACCGGACGCAAATTAATATCTGATTGTTCCCCTGCCCCATTTTGTCTACGTTGTCTTCTGTTAAATGCATTTTCCTGCATTTTTCCTCTGCCCCGTTTGTCTATGTCATCTTTTGTAAAATTAAACGAATGCAGATTCACTGAGCCAGACAAAAACATGAATGACTCTTCTTCTTCACCCACCTCTTACATGAAAATTGTGTACTTCTCATATCCCTACCTTTCCCTTTTAAATTTGGAGCCCTCAAATCACGTTTGGAAAAAGGCAAAGACCTGTCTCCCCGGCACACATCCTTAACTTTGTCAAATAGATTTCCTGAAATGACTGAGACTTGCTTCATCACTTTTCTCAACTGACAGTGGTGTGAAGACCTCTGAAAAGTCACCTCTCAATAAAAGCAGTTCTTAGAAACTGGCATGACGCATCAAAATCAACTTTTCCAGGGCTCTGGAAATTAACCAAAGGCTTATAGGAATCCGTTAAGTATTTATTCAAGAAAATGAATGAGTTTCAGTAAGACCAATGAGCTTTATGGGATTTTAAGTTGTCTTAGTCTAATGCCTCATTCCCAGGGCTAGATAAAATTCTTGGTACTCCAGGGAGCAGATAAAGCTGGAGTTCTTTTTCACAGGCTCATTCCTAAAGAATGGATGTTATTTGAGCTATCTAGTCCTTCCCTGAAAGGCTGACCAGAAGGACTTTTCTTTATTTTACTTCGAGTCCAGTTCTCCCTTGGGGACATTATTCAAACTGTACAGACAAGTCTCTTAACATTGAAGCTGCCTGAGGCAATGGATCACAGTTGGGATAGGCTAACTAAAAAGCTTCAAAGGAAAAGCTGAAGAAAAGGAAGGTAGGAGCTTTGAAAATATTTGAGGTATTTCTGAGAATCTAGGAGGCCAGGCATCTTTTGAAAGCTGTGTGGCTGCTTTGGAAAGGCCTGAGATGGCCCTGTGCTCCCAGCAGTGGCTGACCACGGGATTTGCACAAGTGGGAAGTGAAGGCTGAGGAAGAGTTGTGAATGACCTGGGTAAGCACTGAACCCATGACCCAACACGCACAGAGATCCATCCCCTCAGAAAAGCCTGGGAGATTGGTTCCAAGCACATAGGGAATCTCCCCCCAATCTTTAGGTGACCATAAGACAACCAAGCAGAGGTTTTAATTGCCGCACGGAATAAAAAATATAGATTTTACAGAATTAGTTAAGACAAGTTGCTAAGCAAACACACAACTATAATAGGCAGCAACAACAAATCCTGGCAAAAGAAAGGGGAAGAATGTGATTTCCATACTAGTTTATTTTTACACAATATTATTTAAAATATTCAATTTTCTATCGAAAAAGACACCAACCAAAAAAAAAAAAAAAGGGAAGAAGAATGTATGGCCTGCAGAAGGAAAAAGGTATGTTACTCCATTCTCACACTGTCATAAAGGACTACCTGGGACGTGGTAATTTGTAAAGAAGAGAGGTTTAATGAACTCACAGTTCTACAGGCTGTACAGGAAGCGTGGATGGGGAGGCCTCAGGAAACTTACAATCATGGCGGAAGGTAAAGGGGAAGCAGGCATGTCCTACATGCCTGGAGGAGGAGGAAGAAAAGAGAAGGGGGAGGTGCCACACACTTTTAAACAACCAAATCTCTGAGCACGTACTCACTATTACAAAAACAGTACTGAGGAAAAAACCCACCCCCAGGATCCAGACACCTCTCACCAGACCCCACCTCCAACACCAGCCATTATAATTTGATGTGAGATTTGGGCAGGGACACAAATCCAAACCATATCAAAAGGCAATTGATAGAAATTGTTCCTGGGGGAGCTAAGACCTTAGCCATGTGAGACATATCTTTAAATCAGTTATTTAAAATATATTCCCAGAGATTAAGAAAATAATTTCTAAAAAAAGTATAAAAACAAAATCTCATAAAATAGAGAATGTCCATAAAGTGATAGAGATTTTGAAAAAATACAAATGAAAATTCTGGAACTGAAAAATACAATAACTAAAATAAATATTTCACTAGGGTGACTCAATAGCAGATTTGAACAGTCAGGAAAAAAAAAAAACTCTACAATTTTGAAGCTATGTTAATTGAGATTATCCATCCTGAGGATCAGAAGTGAAAAAGAATAAAGAAAAGTAAGTAGCTTCTCAGAGACCTGTGGGACACTATGAAATTGGTATGGTTTGGATCTGTGTCACCACACAAATCTCATGTTCAATTGTAATGCCCAGTGCTGGAGCTGGTGCCCGCTGGGAGGTGATTGGATCATGGGGATGGTTTCTAAAGGTTTAGCCCCATGCCCACAGTGCTGTTCTTGTGAAAGAGTTCTCATGAGATCTGGTTGTTTGAAAGCATGTAGCACCTTCACCTTCTCTCTTCCTCCTGCTCCAGCCATGTAAGATGTGCGCGCTTCTTCTTTGCTTTCCCCCATGACTGAAAGTTTCCTGAGACCTCCCCAGAAATCATCACACTTCCTGGATAGCTGGTGACATTGTGAGCCAATCAAACCACTTAATAAATTCCCCAGTCTCAGCTGTTTCTTTATAGCAATGTGAGAATAGACTAAAACATGAACGTATCAACACAGGTGTCATGAGAGTTCCAGAAGGAAAAGAGACAAAGAAGAAAAAAAACGAAGTTTAAATGGCTGAAAACCTCTCAAATTTGATGAAAACTATTAATATACACTGAGGAAAAATAAAATAAAATCTTAAGCTCCCCATCCAAGTGAACAGACTCTCCTTTGGCCAAGGAGATCCTAGAAAAATAATGAAAACTGAATTCTCAGCCATGATGGATGGGAGACTGGATATACCTCATTATCCTCCCTCCCTTGCTAACTGCCATTAGGTGTTCTTCCCTAAAGGTTAAACAGAAACTAACCCTTTGGCAAGACTCACTCTACCCCTGATATCAACCACCCACTCAATGATGCCTCTCCCTTTTGCAGTGTCTACAAGACAACTGACCAGCATTCCTTTCTAAGAGACCAG
Organism: Cacajao melanocephalus; assembly: GCA_963573385.1. NCBI lineage: Eukaryota > Metazoa > Chordata > Mammalia > Primates > Pitheciidae > Cacajao > Cacajao melanocephalus. The sequence continues at coordinate 33,956 of CAUYLG010060141.1, read as the reverse complement.
CAACCACAGAGTGGTTCCAGCCAGTCTTGTGTTCTCTGCTTCCCTTTTTGACATCACAGGGCCAAAATCTCCACCCTCAGAGCGTGCTAATGCCACTGTTTAATGTGAGTGCCCTGGAGAGGCGTGAAACTCAATTACCATGTGCATGTTTTTCCTTTTGTAAATATTTTGACTCCCCCTATAGCTTGTTAAACATGTCTATTTAGTCACCTTGTTCAGCATAAACCCATGTTTTATTCACCCCACCCTTGAAGTGTCTGTTTCCAGCTTCTCTCCAAGGGCCACTTTTTGCAGCCTCTCAAAAAGGTCACCCTTCAGGCTGCAACACTGTGAAAAATAAAAAACCTGCTCTCCAAATTTATGAACCTCATCACACTTCAGTTGACAACACATTCATGAAACTAAACAAACTCTATCAAAAATAAGAAAGGGCCCAAATCAATAACCTAACATTCTAGCTTGAGGAATTAGAAAATATAGTACACTGAAATCCAGCAACACTAAGGGAACAATAAAGAAAGGACAGACACAAACTACAAAAACTGACTCAAGAAGAAAGAGATCATCTGAACACATATATAATAAGTAAAAGGACTGCTTTGGTGATCAATTTCCTGCAAAGAAAAGCTCAGAACCAAATAACCCTAGTGATGACATCTACCAAATATTTTAGAATAATCAACATCAATCCTTATAGTGCTTTCAAAAAAAAATAGAAGAGGTCTCAATCTTGAACAGACCAATAACAAAGAGTGAGAACAATGTCAGACCTCCCAGTCCAAGCCTGGCCATTTTAGCCTTGGTGACCCGCACATATACCTCTGGATGGTCCCCAGAAGCCACAAAGTCTGAAGTAACCACAAGTAACCAGGTGGCCACAGAAAGAAGTGAAACAACTTGTTCCTGCCTCAACTAACGGCGCTCCCCCTGCAACCTGCAACCAGTGTTCCTGTTTAGGCTTGCAAAAATTTCCGCCCGGACATTGGGTTTCTCAAAACCCCCACCCCTGTAACTCTGTAATTTACCTCACCCTCTCCTCTGATTGCAACCGTACCCTGACACCCTTATGATCATGCCTGTTTGTAATAAATGACCCCTACCCTTGTGACCATGCATCCCGTGGCACCCTTCCCCTCCCTAAGATAGATTACCACCTTTAGCTGATCTTTTGCCCCAACCTATATAACCAATCTCCTCTTCTACCCCTTTGCCTAACTCCTTTTCGGATTTAGCCTGCTTGCACTCAAGCACAAATAAATGGCTTAGTTGCCCACACAAAACCTGCCTGGTGGTCTCTTTACATGAGCAACATGCCTGACAAGTAAATTGGTAATTTAAAAATTGTTGGACAGGCACGGTAGCTCATGCCTGTAATCCCAACACTTTTGGGGGCTGAGGCAGGTGGATCACTTGAGGTCAGGAATTCAAGACCGTCCTGGCCAACATGGTGAAACTCCGTCTCTAATAAAAATACAAAAATTAGCTGGGTATGGTGGCAGGTACCTGTAATCCCAGCTACTTGGGAGGCTGAGGCAGGAGAATTGCTTAAACTCAGGAGATTGAGGTTGCAGTGAGCCGAGATCATAGACTCTGTCAAAAAAAAAAGAAAAGAAAATTGCTGACAAAAAAGCCCAAGGCCAGATGCATTCACAGCTGAATTCTATCAGACATTCAAGGAAGAATTGGTATTAATCTTACTGAAACTATTTCAAAAAATTGAGAAAGAGGGAATCTTCCCTAATGCATTCTATGAAGCCAGTATCACCCTGGTACCAAAGCCAAGAAAGGACATAACAAAACACGAAAACTGCAAACCAATATTCCTGAAGAACACAGATGCAAAAATTCTCAAGAAAATACTAGTGAATCAAATCCAAGAGCGTATCAAAAAGGTAATTCACCATGATCAATTGGGTGTCATCCCAGGGATGGTTCAACATCTGCAAATCAATAAATGTGATTGATCACATGAACAGAATTAAAAACAAAAACCATATGATTATCTCAGTAGATACAGAAAAAGCATTTGATAAAATCCAGCATCCCTTCATAATAAAAACCCTCAACAAAGGTTTTTTAGTCATAGAAGGGATGTACCTCAAAATAATAAAAGCCATGTATGACAAACCCACAGCCAACACCGCATTCAATGAAGAAAAGTTGAAAGCATTTCCCCTAAGAACTGGAGGAAGTCAAGGATGCTCACGTTCACCAATTCTATTCAACATAGCACTGGAAGTCCTAGCCAGACCAATCAAGCAAGAGAAAGAAAGGGCATTCAAATCGGAAAAGAAGAACTGAAACTATCTCTGTTTACTGATGATGCAATATTATACCTAGAAAACTCTATAAAGACTCCTCCAGGTCAGAGTGGTGGCTCATGGCTGTAATCCCAGCTTTTGAAGACTGCTGATCAGGAAGGCTCCAGTCCCTGGCCTGAGGAAAAGTCTGTCTAGAGGAGTGTTCAAAGGAGGAGAGAGACTTTTATCCTTGGAAAACATGGCCCTCAACCTTTATGAGTCTGATTTATGTAACTGGAAAGACGGCTTATACCCATGATACATTTTGGATGGAAGTACAAAAGCTCGAACAAGAAGCACAAAGTCTGGTGACTTTAGTTCCTCGCAGTACACTTTGAATGCCTGAGTTGCTTTTGGAGGCCTCCTCAGTACTGGAGTGCTGAAAGGCCAGAGCGCTCATGTTACAGCGTTTTTCTTTTGCTGGGGAGAAGGGTTCAAAGGATGGTGTATGAAGTAGGTTGATCTGATAGCTGAGAAAACACTTTTTAAGATGAAAGTTATTAGTCTTGATTATCATAATTCAGAAGAGATGTAGCAGCCAGAAGCACATTTAGGGGATAATTAGCAGTAAAAGAAGAATAAAATCTGTCCTCATTTCGCACTCTCACAACTCCTGAGTCTATAGGGACTGTCGTGATTTAAACTTAAATCATTCCAGCGCACCTGCAGTCTGGCATGAGAGAAGATACTGGCATCCAAGGAAAGGTGAAATTCAAGTTTTGCTAACCTAGTATGCATTTTTCTGGCTATTAGGCTTAAATTGCCTTCAAAAGTTCAAACAAAAGCATTTCCATTTTTCTAAGACCAATGAGAATTTTAATGATATAAATACGTACTTCCAGAGATGTATTACTATTCTACTAGTATAGTATATAGGAAGCATAGCAGTGTCTGCTTCTGGGGAGGCCTCAGCAAGACCATTTATATAATTGGGATCCTTAATGGTTGAAACCCAGAGGAAGCAGTGTGATTGAGTGCCTCCTGACCTGGGGTTGCTACACCAAGTCCCAGAGAGCAGAGGTTGTGCCCAGGAATGGGCAACGTTTGAGGGGAGACCACTGCCAGGCCAGGGGTCCACAGCCTCATCCGGGAAGTGTATTTGGAAAGGTCACTCTGCGGGAGAGATGTGTCACGGAGCATTTCCCGGGAATGGTGAAGGAAGGCGGGACTGTTCCCTCCTGGATGCTCACCGCAGGGCCTGCAGGGAGCCCAGCCACTGCCCACAGTAAAATGGCTCATTTGCAAAATGACGGAGCAAGTGGCAAAGACCAGGAAGCGCCTCCTTCCAGGGTTCCTGGGCTCGGTGTGTTACTCGCCCAGCTTTGTGCTCCGTTTTCAGAGAGGTATTGGAAACAGCATGCTAAGATCATTATAGAATGCACACGTGCATTCAAACCACCCACCATACATGTTTACTACTACTGTATGTTAATCATACATTTCAAAAAATCGTATGCTAAAGCAATCTTGAACTTGACTAGGCAACCAAATTACCCGAGCATTCCGTGCAAAACCAGGATTGAACTTGTACGGCATTGCTCACACGTTTGCGCTCAGAAAAATGGAAATGCTTTTGTTTGAACTTTTGAAAGCAATTTAAGCCTAGCAGCCAGGGGTGAATAAAAACGCTGAGAACAGTGTCAAATGGAAGCAATGGAGCAATACTGGATGACGCAGCCTTGATGGCTTTTTCGGGTATGTTTTTACAATTTCATCTCTCCTAATAGTCACCAAAATGTTTCTCATGATCATTTGGTTTCTGAAAACTTTTGATATTTTATATGTTTACACTTTAAAAAATTTAATATTGTTTGATATTTAGTTTGAATAAACTATCCAACATGAAGGAGTATTTGATCAAACAAAATATTTTAATATAAAACATTTTTACACATACTTTCCTCACCCTTTTCTAAAACTAGATGCATGAATATCCAATATTAAAAGTATTTTTTCTTTTGGATTTGAATCTACTTAAGACCATGTGGTTTCTAAGATGAAAATCAGCTCAGATCTTTTTGTTATGGTTTTTACTGGGGAAGGAGTACTGAGAAAAAAGGGAAATCACTTCTGAGATGTCATATCAACCTAATGAAGCAATTTCGATGAGCCAAATGTAAACACATCTGGACACATGGGTTTCATTTTCTGTATGATACATAGGGCTCACTATGAGAAGAAAATGCTTTGCCAGGGTCTGAGCACAAAGTGTTTGAAGAAATATTTTGAAATATTTAATAAAATGTGATGCGATCTAGGGAATCTAGCTGAAGTATTAATATGTCTCTGGAAGTATTTATTTATGTAATCAGAAGCTCATAGTTATTTTAAGAAAGTATGGGAAGTATTTAAGAAAGCATGGGAAGTAAACATCTATAAAAAATGTTTGAAATAATTTAGAACCTAAAATGTAAGAGAATTAAAAAATGTGCCAACACTGTGTAGAGGCTAGTAATTGGTTTGTTAGGCTGTTTTCTATGTTGCTCTAAAGGGGATATTCAAGACTGGATAATTTATCAAGAAAAGAGGTGTAACTGGCTCACCCTTCTGTAGGATGTACAGGAAGCATAGCAGTGTCTGCTTCTGGGGAGGCCTCAGGACGTTGACAATGGCAGTGGAAGGTGACGGGGAGCTAATGGAGGCAAGAGGGCAGGTGGGGGGACGTCCACACCCTTTTAAACAACTAGGTCTTATATGAACGCAGAACAAGAACTCACTTATCACCAAGGAGCTGGTGCTAAGCCATACATGAATGACCCAGGCCCATCACGCAGTCACCTCGCACCAGGGCCCACCTCCAACACTGGGGACCACGTACCAACATGAGATTTGGAGGGGATACACATCCAAACCATATTATTCTGCCCTTGGCTCCTCAAATCTCGTTTCCTTCTTACATTTCAAAATACAATCATGTCTTTGCAATAGCCCCACAAAGTTTTAATTCATTCCGGCATCAACTCAAAATTTCCAAGTCTCAAGTCAAAAATCTCATCTGGAGATGAGTTCCTTCCACCTATGTGCCTGTGAGATCAAAACGAGTTATTTATTCCCAAGATACAATGGTGGTACAGGCATGAATATTCCCATTCCAAAAAGAGAAATCAGCCAAAAGAAAGGGACAATGGGTTCCACATGTGTCTGAAACCCAGCAGGGCAGTCATTTAATCTTAAAGCTCCAAAATAATTTCCTTGACTCCATGTCCCAAATCCAGGGCACACTAGTGCAATGGGTGAGCTCCCAGGAACTTAGGCAGCCCCGCCCCTGTGGGTGTGCTGGATGCAGCCCATGAGGTTGTTCTGAAGTTTGAAGTCTAGTGCCTGTGACTCTTCCAGGCTGGGCATGCAAGCTCCCACTGTCAGGGTCTAAGGATGGGGCCTCCTGCCCACAGCTCCATGAGGCAGTGCCCTGGTGGGGACTCTGCATGGGGGTACGAAACCAACATTTCCTCTTAGCACTGCCCTCATAGAGGTTCTCTGGGTGGACTCCGCCCCTATGGCAGGCTTCTTCCCAGGCACTCAGGCTTTCCTATACATCCTCTGAAGGCTAGGTGGAATCCTCCAGCGCTCCTTCACTCCTGCATTCAGTGAACCAACAGGCTTAATGCCACAAGGAATCTGCCAAAGCTTATTGTCTGCACCTTCTGGAGGAGTGGCCTGAACTGTACCTGAACCCCTTTGAGCCAAGCCTGGAGCTGAAGTGACCAGGATGTGGGGAGCAGTGTCCTGAGGCTGCACAGAGCAGTGGCATCCAGGGCCTGGCCCCCGAGGCATTATTTTCTCCAAGAGGCATCTGGGCCTGTGAGGAGAGGGCTTGCCTAGATCTCTGAAATGCCTTCCAGGCCTTTTTCTCACTGTCTTAGACGTTAGCACTTGGCTCCCTTGTAGTCATGCTAATCTCTCTAGCAAGTGCTTGCTCCACCGCCTGCTGGGATTCTTTCTCTACCACAGGACCAGGCTGCAAATTTCCAAACCTTGATGCTCTGCTTCCCTTTTAAATACAGGTTTCAAGTTTAACTCATTCTTCTGTCCCTATATCTGATCCTAGGTGGTTAGAAGCAGCCAAACCACTTCTTGAACACTTTGCTGCTTAAAATTTATTCCACCGGATTCCTACCCTAAGTCATTACTCTCAAGCTCAAACTTCCGGAAATCCCTAGGATTTGAACACAGTGCAACCAAGTTCTTTGCTAGGGTGTAACTTGGGTCACCTTTACTTTAGTTCTTAATAACTTTTCACTTCCATCTGAGATCTCAGCTTCGACTTCACGATCCCTATTTCTTTCATCGTTTTGGTCACAACCACTTAGCTAGTGTCTAAAAGAAGTTCCAAACTTTCCCTCATCTTCTTGTCTCCTTTTGAGCCCTTCAGACTCTTCCAACTTCTGCCCATTACCCATTTACACAGCCATTTACACATCTTCAGGTATCTTTAAAGCAACACCCCACTTCTCAGTATCAATTTTCTGTGTTAGACTGTCTTTTGCATTGTTATAAAGGAATTCTTGAGACCAGTTAATTTATAGAAAATAAGTCGAATTGGCTTATGGTTCTGTGGGTGGTACAGGAAGCCTGGTGCTGGCATCTGCTTCTGGGGAGGTCTCAGGAAGCTTATGATCATGGCAGAAGGCAAAGGGGAGCCAATGTGTCACACAGCAAGAGTGGGAGCAAGACAGAGTGAGGGGAGAGGCCAATACTCTTTAAATAACCAGATCTTGTTTGAACTTGGAGCGAGAACTAACTCATCACCAAAGGAAGGGCACCAGACCATTCATAAGGGATCTACCTACATGATCCAAACACCTCCCATGGGGGCCCCATCTCCAGCACCGGGTGTGACATTTCAACATGAGATTTGAAGGAGACAAACATCTAAACCATATTAATTGTGTTGCTTCCAATTTCTGTTATCTTAGCCAAGAGGTAGTTGAAGTTGTGTGGTTTCTCCTCATGTCAGACGCCTGATGAGATGAGGCTGCAATTTATGTTATTTAACTGTTTATTTATGTTAGTCAATCCACTAATTTTCAACATAAACATCCAATGCTAAAAGTGTGCAATTATTTGTTCATTGATTTGTGTTAGTAGAATGCTCACCTTGAGCAACGCTTTGGCGAGCTTTGAGGGAAGGCAGATGCTGGCGACTCAGCAAGGACAAAATGTTACTTGCAGCTTCCACAGCAGATGGATTAAATACACTGACCACATTTTAATCATTATAATTATGCTTATGTTGGTGGCAAAAGCCCAGGGAATGAGTATCTGTGTGTTGCTTTCCAGTGACATGTTTATACTCTCAATGTAAAATAAGATAGAAGGCTGAGCACAGTGGCTCATGCTGGTAATCCCAGAGCTTTGGGAGGCTGAGGTGGGAAAATCACTTGAGGCCAGGAGTTGGGGATCAGCCTGGGCAACAGTGTAAGACCCTGTCTCTAAAATAAATAAATAAATAAAAATTAAAAAATAAAATTAAAAAGAAGAAAAGAAAGAATATCCTATAGAAAATGAGCAGATTCCGTCCTAAGCTACTGGTACCCGCTGAATTTATGAAAAGGGTGAATCTTTAAAATGTTGGTAGAAAATAGCATTTAATGTTGAAACCTACTTACCCCTGACTTTATAAATGTGTTCATATTTTCCCCCATTCCAAAACATATTTAGATCATGTTCCTGATATTATAAGCTTTGCTTATCCAGAAAACAAGTTCTGTGGTTAATGGAATTACCTGGCAAACAAGAGGTTAACATGGGTTCTGAGAAGTTATTGTTGTAGGTACGGTGATACTTAAGCAGCACGTTCTAATCAGACTAATAAAGGAGGGACTTAGCGGAGCTTTAATTGTTCTTTGAAACCCATAAGACCCGTATAATTAGCCAAGGAATGAGTCTATCATCTGTACAAGTCGTTCACAGAACACCTGCTAGAATAATTGTCAGTTTAAAAGGCTAACAGGAGATATCACCACAAGAACACAAGAAGTCTCTAGCACCTGAGAGTTTGCAGCATGAGAAAACGCTTGCTGTCTCCTCTCCACTTTTTCACTAGTTCTTTGGGTGCATTCTTAATTGGCAAGATGCCAGCTATGGGTTTTCTAATGTGAGGGTATTCTTATCCTCTGAGACACTTACAAGCATTGCTGTCCTGTCTAATACAATGACTGCAAGATCCAGTCTTAGCGGATATAATTTTTTGTTTTCTAGGGACACAAGCTCCTGAATGACTGGATAATCTGGAAGGTTCCAGATATCTGAACAATAACGGGTATAATTTCCATGGCATTAATGAATATTCCTATACACAGGTTTATTTTTCCACATAACACAAAGTCCCAAACTACTTGTCCATAAAGATGATAGGAGGTAGGCTGGCAATGTGTGCAGATATCCTTCTGTAGAGTTAGAACCATCCCCAGATAAGAAAACACTCTTCCATCAAGCATCTTGTTACTTGGAGCATGGTAGGGGCCAGCATCACCAGCAGCTCCTATGAGCTTGTTGGAATACAGAAGCGGAATTCATACACACATGAAAGCTTTAGAAACACTGGTGCTATGATCTGAATGCGTCCCTCAAAGTTCATGTGTTGGAAACTTGATCTCCGATGTGGAGGTGTTGAGGGGAATAAAGAGATGTTTAGGTCACCTGGGCTCTGCCCTCATGAGTGGATCAATGCCATTATCACAGGAGTGAGTACCTTATAAAAAGATGAGTTCAGCCACCTCTTGCTCTCTCTGTTGATCTCTCTCACCCTCTCTTTGCCCTTCTTTCCATCATGTGATGCTTTCCATCATGTGATGACACAGCAAGAAGGACCTTGGCAGATGCCAGCTCCTCAATCTTGGACTTCCCAGCATCCATAACCATGAGCCGATACACGTCTGTTCATAATAAGCTACCTAATCTGTGGAATTTTATTATAGCAGCACAGAGAAGCCTAAGACAACTGGTCCAGAAGGTGATTCTTCACATTGTTACTCTATGAATCCATTTCAAATATGATGAAGCTAGTGACACGGTATGAAGGTCAAGATGACAGAATATCCCAGTGTGTCTTTCACTGTGAAAAACATTTAGTTCTACACCTATAGGACAAGGGCAAAATTGAAATTCAACATTTAGAGAAAGCAATTAAGAAAACTGTAGTAAAACTTTTCGTCTAATTTGGTTCTTGATATTTTGTTTCTCCATGTACAAAATCCTAGTGTTTGGCCACTTGCTTTTAAATTTATGTCTGTTGTTAGAAAAAATGTGAAAATAAATATGAAATGACACATAAAAATATTTTCTTAAAGAGTTAAAAGGAATAATTACATATGAATTAGATAATACATTATTATGAATGAAATGTAAAATATATTTTATATATAACATATTTATATAAACACAGAAGACATGATTAATAAGCATATCTGTCTATATTTTTAAAGCACTAATGTTTAGCTTCCCAGGTTGTAATATTAGCTTGTACCTCTTCATTTCAAACTTGAGATGAACATCCAAAAATGTTTGGCTCAGACAGCATTCCAAACATCGTACGTTCATCTAAATCTGCTCTGAATTTTTTAGGCCTGAAAATGTGGAAAATTAGAAATCTTGAGGATAGTTGATAAGATTTCCAGTAGTCTCTGTTTCTAGTTAAGCTTCCAGCCTACTCATGGATGAGGTCCAGTCGCGTGGAAACAAATGGAATCTAACCTAATCTGAGGCACTGACAATGTTAAAAGGCAGCTTCAGCCAGGACAGTAAATTTTACTTTGCTGATGGCAGACACAAGGCTCACAGGGACGATGGTGTTTCCAGGAAGGGAGTGTGATTTACTCCAAGACTCCATGTTATTTGTGTCCTAGATACATCATCAGGATTTCTGCTAACTACAGTCCAGATTTCCGAGAATGGCCCCTAGGGCTAGGGTGCTTTTCTCAGCAATCCCAGTAAATCCATGAACATGCATTTTGCTTGATCCCACACTTGATCTGAGCTGATTTTCTCTGGGATGTGGCCCATGAATGTCGTGATGATAGAGCTCTGCCCGTGGACATGCTCCCTTCTGCGTGGCAAAAAGCAAACCCGTCAGACATTTTCAGGAAGTTGGAAGGAGAGAACCTATGGAAAGCGTTGACAGTGAGCAGAAGCTATTAGCTGATAGAAGCAAGACATAATCAAACGCAAAGTTGAAATGAAAGTCATTCGGTCACAGCAAAAAGAGCAGAAACAAACAAAAAACCACATGGATCTCCAAAATGTCACAGTATTAGATTAAGAAACAAAAAGTCTGTTTCTGAGGTGATGCCTGCGGGAGCCACGATAGCCACAGGTGTAACACAAAGGCCGTTCTTCTCATAACTTCATTTGACAATATTATTGTCATGAAAACATTTTTGAAACAAGGTCTCTCTCTGTCACTCAGGCTGGAGCACAGTGGTGTGATCATGGCTCACTGCAGCCTTGAACTCCTGGGCTCAAGGGATCCTCCCGCCTCAGCCTCCCAAGTAGCTGGGACTACAGGTGTGTGCCATCATGCTTAGCCACTTTAAATTTTTTTTGTAAAGACGTGGTCTCACTATATTTCCCAAGCTAGTCTCGAACTTCTGGTCTCAACAATCCTCCCACTTCAGCCTCCCAGATCTCTTGGATTAAAGGCATGAGCCACCATGCCTAGCTAGCAACAGTATTATTGAATACCTGTGTGCAAGACCCAGTGCCAAGACAATTATTAAGACACAGTGCTAAGACAAGTATATGCCAAGACAGGTAACTCTTGTGGGATGTGACCCTGGGAGATACAGATAAAGGGGCCAGGGAGTGAGACAGGGAAGAGAGACGCACCAGAAACTCATGCTGCGTTAGAAGTTGCTCAGTAAGAGCTGAATACCATCACCTGTTTGCTGCAGTACACTGACCTACAGTCCTGTCCAGGTATTAGATGACTTAGCTTTAGCTGGGTTATCATTTAAACACAAGGATTGACATGAACTTTCTCAACAGTTGCATTGAGATATAACCTAGATATCATGCATTCACCTTCTTCAGGTGTGCAATTTGGTTTTGGTACATTAACAGAATTGTGTAAGCATCATTACAGTAAATTTTAGAGCAGTTTCATCACCACAAAAAGACACTCTGTAATTTTTAGCTGTTCCTCCTGGCTGCACCTCTCAGATATCTCCAGCAGCAAGCAACCCCTGCAAATATGATCTGAGCGTCCTGGCCAGAGCTCCGGCACAATCCTGAACAGAAGTGAGGTAGCAGACATCCTTGCTCCTGGTGGGCACGGGGCAGTGGGAAAATCATCCAGACTTTCCCCACTAAGTCCGATGGTAGCTGTGGGTATTTGCTGCATGCCTTTAATCGGGTTGACGAAACTTCCTTCTATTTCTAGTATAAGTGTTTTTATCATCAAAGAGTGTTAGAGTTCTGTCAAATGCTTTTTCTATCTCTACTGAAATAATTTTGTGGTTTGTGCCTTTTATTCTAGTGATGTGATATATATTACATTCGTTAGTTTACAGATACTGACCGAATCTCGTACCCCTAGAGTAGATCCCACTTGGTCATGAGGCATACCTCCTTTTATACATTGCTGGATCTGGTTTGCTGGTATATTTTGCGGATTTTTCCATCTATATCTGTAAGAGATGTTGATCCCAGTTTCTGAAAACAAAACAAAACTTTACTATCTTATGTTCTAAAGGCCAGATACCCTGAAATTAGAGTGCCAGCCATGCTGCGTTCACGCTGAACCCTGAGGCAGACACCATTTTGTTGTCTTTTCTAGTTTCTAGAGGTTTCCGCAACGTGTTTGCCCCTGAGTCCTTTCATTAGTATGGTTTTTCCTGCATAACACAGGGAGTCTGAGAGTGTGTTTTATTTCATCTTTTCTCTCTCCCTTGTCGTTTAAGCCTGTAGTTTCTCACAGGCATAACATCTCCAGGAAGTTTGTGGGTCCCCTGTGACTATCACAGGAATTCCATCTGCTTTTCAGAGGCTTCGCTGCACAACTTTCCCCATCTCTATTTTCAGTTTTTGCTGGGATATGTGCGAACACCCATGAACCACACCCCTCGTGACTTCAAAAGAGCCCTCCCTCCGTGAGAGGAATACCCTGGCATGTTCATCCTTTTGAGGCATGAGCTGCAGGTGATCCAGCACAGCCCTGGCTTTCTCTCTTTCCTGATGGTGAATCTCCACATTTAAGACTCTTCTACACTTTGGACAGGCTGGAAATTTCCCAGATTATGAAATCCTGTTTTCTTTTCTTTTTTTCTTTTTCTTTTTTTTTTTTCCTATTCTGTCTGCTTTGATCTAGCCGTGCTGAGATCGGAGGTGAGGTTCAGAGTGTGACCCACGAAGAAGTGCAGTGCACTCGGAAAGAACCGCTTGAGTTTTCTAATTTAGATAAGCAGGAATCTGGAGAACAGGCATGGGGTGGATACTAAGGGTGTGGGATAATGGGGAAAGGAGCACAGAGTTGGATCAGGCTGAATTTATTGACTTGGGCCCCCTAAGGAGGGATTCTGCATTTAATGTTGCAGCTTGGGAATTGAAAAAAGTTTCTAACAGTTTATTTGCTTGGTTAGCTGAAATATGGATCAGAACAAGGCCCACTGCGAGGGAGCGGGAGATGCCTGATCTTCCTTGGTTTCGTGCAGAGGAGGGAGATTGGGATGCAAGAGTTGATTAGTCACTTTAGACCTACTCATCTCAGCTGGGAGGAGCCAGAAGACAGACCCTTCACCAATGCCTTGTGGAACAGATTTGTGAGGGGAGTGCCTGCATCCTTGAGCTCTGTGTTGCTCTTCTTTGTATGCCAGATCTTACAGTGGGCACCACAGTCACTCAATTGGAAAACTTAAACACAATGGGAATAATTGGATCCCAAGATGGCAGGGGCCACGTGGTGGCACTCAACCATCAAAGGCAAGGTGGGCATAGCTACTGTAATGGATGGCAGAGACAAAGCAGCAGTCATGTCGTCTGACTCAGGCACAGCGCTGGCACTGGCTTATCAATCACAGTGTCCCTAGAAGTGAAATTGATAGGAAGCCTACTGCATTCTCACTTAAGTTGTATCTAAGAAAATATCTTCATTTTATTTCCTTTCTTTTTCCTTTACTTTCTATTTCCTTTGCTCTTGTTCCTGCAGTTTACTGTAAGGAGCAAGAAGAATCCAGGCTGCACCTTCCGTACTCGGAAATTTCCTCAGGCAAATACCCAAGTTTGTCACTTACAAGTCTGCTAACCACAGAACAGTAGGATTCAGTTAAGTTGAGCTTTTAGCATTAGAAAATGTTTCTTCCAGTTCCAATAACACTTTTCCTCATTTCCTTCTAAGCCCTCATCAGCAGTTCATTCCTTGTCCAAATTTCCACCCCATCAGCTTATGAAACTGTGGTTAGTTTCTAGAACAATGCAGGTTTCCTTCATCCTCCTCCTCACATCTTCTGAGTCCTCGGCAGCACAATTTCCAGCCTCTATGTTTCTGCCTACAATCGGTTGATGATGATTTAGTTGTTCTCTGAGACCATGTGTTTTCTCTACCGTGCCTCTTCCTTCCTTCTGACCCGCCACAGCAGAGTCTTTACATTGCTTTTCCACTCACAGCCTGTGCAGGCAACTTAGACATTTCCTATAATGATCCATAATTTGTTTCCTTCCTCTACCACTTCCCACTTCCAACGTCTCTTGACATTTTTGTGTATTTATTACAGTAGTGACTCACTTGTGGCACTATTTTCAATTATTGCTATAACAAATTACCAGAAACTCAGTGGATTAAGACAATATGAATTTATTATCATACAGTTATTGAGGTCCAAAGTCCTAAAACGAAGCTTCGGCACCTCATGGCACCAACCTCCATCTTCAGAGTCAATGGCGTCTTCCAGTCTGTCTCTCTCTTTCCAACTCCAGCTCTCTTGACTACCATTTAAAAAGGCTCTTGTGATGACATTGGGCCCATCTGGATAATTCAAGATACTCTCACCTCAACATTTTTAATGAAATTTCACCTATCAAATCCCCTTTGCTAGATAAGGCAAAATCTTTATAGGTTCCAGAAATTAAGGCATAGACATATTCAGCAGTTTATTATTTTGTCTACCAAAGGTGCATATGTTTACGATGGTTATATATTACTAATGGATTGACATGTTTGTCATTATGAAATAGCCCTACTATCTCTAGTAATTTTTTTTGGTTTTGTTTTAAGGTACTTTTATTTTTGTCTGATGTTAGTATAATACTCCAGCTTTCTTATCATTGCTTTGTGAATGATAAACCTCATTTCTATCCTCTTACATTCAAGCTAGTCATATCTTTGAAGTCAAAATGTATCTTATGTAGACAACATATAGTCAGATTTTTTTTTTTTGCTTTATTCAGTCCGAAAATCTCTGCCTTTTAACGAGATTGTTTAGTTCATTTACATTTAATGTTATTATTGATATAGATTGCTATCTGCCATTTTTTATATGTCTCATAGATTTTTGTCCTCTATTCCTCCTTTTTCATTTTTGTTTACATTCAGGGAAATTTTCCTAATGTTTCAATTCCTTTAATGATTTTTGCTATATTCCTTGACTGTTTTCTTAGTGGTTGTTCTAGGGCTTAGTACACACATCAGAATCTACTTCAGGTATGCATTCACCGAACACTAGTGAGATAAATCAGTATTTCTCTTATGCAGCTCAATTTCCTTGCACCCCTTCTCATGCTGTTGTTATGCATGTTACATTTTTATGTATTACAAACCCAAGAATGCATTGTTATCATTATTACTGCATGTGATGTGACGTTATTTACAGAAGCTGGGGAAGAAAAGAGCAAGGATATATTTACAGGGTGTGTTACATCCTTGTCATTTGACTTTTTTTTTTTTTTTTTGGCATCTTCATTTATTCCTGTGGATACAAGTTACGTTGTGCAATAGTTTCTTTGCTTCTGACTCACGGCTTTGGAATGTGTCATCTGGCAGCTTTCTGGCCTCCATTGTTCCTCATAAGAAGTCAGCTGTTAATCTTATTTGGGGTTCTTTGTACCTAATGAGTCATTGTTATCTTTCTGTCTTCAAGGTTTTATCTTGGCCTTCAGCTTTTTTACTGTGATATGTCTGGTTGTAGGTTTCCTTGCATCGCATTTACGCTACGTGGAGTTGGCTGAGCTTCTTGGATGTTTAGATTAACGCTTTTTTATCGAATTTGGGAAGGTGTCCACTGTTTCTTATTCACATATTTGTATTTTTCCTTTTCTTCCTCTTTCTTCTCCTTCTTTATGTTGGATTTCTTCGTCCAGGGAGATACTGTAACCTTTACAGGGAGCTGGGGAAGAAAACGCCCTGCCTTTTTGGCCACACCCATCCCGAGTGGAGCTTCTGGTGTGTGTTGTGTATGTGTGTGTGTGTGTGTTGTGTGTGTGTTTGATATACTCAAAGTGCTAAAAGAAAAACCTGTTGAACAAAAATCCAACAAAATGATTTTTCAAAACTGTAGATAAAATGAACACATTCGCAGATAAACAAAAACTGAGAGAATTGTTAGTAGACCAACCTGACAGGAATGTTGTTTCATGTGAATGGCAGAAACTCCCGACAGTAATTCACAAAAAGCTGGGGGTTGCTGAGAAGGGTGAGCCATGGCTCAAGTGTCCAGGATGCTCACCGTCACAGTTCACTCTGAGACCCAGCAGATGCCCTTGAGGGACTGTTTCTTCCCCTGCTGTGTGTCCTCAGGGTAATTTCCAGGGACCTTAAACATTGTGAGAAATGGTTTCCACCAGTTATGGTTGTTCTGGCTTGAAGCGCACCCGCACAGCCTGTCATGCTGCCCTTCCAGAGGACACTCCTCAGCTGCATTCATTCTCACACATGCCCGCCAGATGCTTGCTACGCATTTTGTGTGTGCCTGTTCCCGTGCCCAACGAGGGGATTTGTGCCTTTTAATAATTCCCGGCTGTTCATTCAGATCGGGTCCTCACGGCCCTTTCTCTCTTGAATCCTTTCAACAACCTGAGCAATCTTTCCGCCTAGAGTCTTGTCCCACTAAAATCCACCCTTTGCATTGCTACTAAAACAAATAAATAAGTCTGATCTGCTTAAAACTACAAAATTTCTAACTTCTCTCAAGACAAAATCTAAGTCTGTGCCATGCTAGTTAGTATCTGCCTGTCTTACACTCTGTATTATTTTTTTTTTTTGCTGTTGAGTCATCTTACCTAGCTACAGCACGGGCTCTCTCACTTCAGCATCTTTATGTGGGGTTTCTCTGCCTGCAATCACCTCCTCACATGTCAGTGTGAGAAATTCTTTTTCATATTTAAGAAGTAGCACAGGTTTACCTCTATAGGAAGGTGAAGGCTATTTAGGTTTTATATGTCATATACGTAATTCAGCACACTTCTCAGCCTCACCGCTTTATGATACTTGTTTTTTTAAGCTGTCTTCTGCACTAGAAGGTGAAATGCTTGAATCCAGAGATCCTGTCTTTTACCCCTGAACCATTAGTACCTTTCACTATAGTGCCTGACGAATAGGAGATGATTAATAAATAAGCTTAGCATATTTAAAATGGTTGGCTGGGATGTGGCACCTAGTTTGACGAAGCTTACATTTTATCAGGGTTGACAGTATGCAAGCCATTTTAATTAGTGCAGTGGATATCATGACAATTACATAAGACAAAATCACGTAAAAACACAGGAAAGGAGTGGGGCCAGAAGACAACGGGCTGGGATTTCAGCAGATGAGCTGCAGAAGGTGGCAGAGTCTTTGGGAAAAGGAGCTCAGCACAGACAGAGGCGAGAGGCAGCCACTTCACGGGCCATTTGGAAACAGTGAGTCCTCTAAGATGAGTGGCCCTCAGCCAGGCGCTGGTCAGAAATGTCGCTAGAAAAGCCATTTCAGGCCTGATGTGGAACACTTAATGCCCTGTTTAGGACCTGGGGACTTGTTTTTTATTGTGTAAGTGTTAATATTTGTGTGAGGGAAAGTGCTGAGGTCCTGTCTCTGTGAGGATGATGTTCCCGTTTGCAGACTGCAGGAAAGAGTACCAACTCACCAAGCTTTAGTAATGACTGAAGATGACGAGGTGCAATTCGTAGTCTTGGTTTTGTTTATTATTATTATTATTGTGTCAGAGTCTCACTCTTGTTTCCCAGGCTGGAGTGCAACAGCGCGATCTTGGCTCATTGCAACCTTGCAACCTCTGCCTCCCAGGTTCCAGTGATTCTCCTGCCTCAGCCTCCTGAGTAGCTGGGCCTACAGGTATGTTCCATCACACCCAGCTAATTTTTGTATTTTTAGTAGAGATGGGGTTTCACCATATTGCCCAGGCTGGTCTTGAACTCCTGACCTTGTGATCTGCCCACCCCGGCCACCCAAAACTCTGGGATGACAGGCGTGAGCCACCAGCCTCATGTTTTACTGAAGACTGGGAACACAGATGCTGCTGAAAGACTTTAAACAAGGATCCACAGCATTTGGTTTTGCTTTTTTCTAATGATGATGTCACAGTTTTGTTGCATTTAAAGTTACATGATGAAAGTGTCCCAACTGATTCGTTTTTGTCTACATGCACAATCACAGGTTGACTCATCTATAGTATTCACAAAAAACAGTGCATTTGGTAAGGATGAAAACATCTGCAATATAATGGTAACCAAATTTAAATCTGCAACAACAAAATATCATACTGTATTTAAAATTATTGTTTTATCTTAAGAAGATAAAAGTGTACCGTAAATTCAACATTAACTGAAATATTTTTGAATTCTGAGTTTTGGGGTTCTAGAAATCTTTTTAGGGGCAGGTAAGTGATGATAATAGCTGTCACTGAACTTTGAATAATTTCTGAAGCTGCTGAAAGGATTATTCATCAGGATCTGAGTTAACCATGAAAACTGTTCCTGCCTGTTCCGAGGGTTCCCCCCTATTGTGAAGGCTGCTGGATTCAGTGTGACTATCTGGAAGGCTCTGAGAAGCTGGGGGCTTAACAAATAGAAATTCAACTTAGGTAATATAAACTGTGATATTCCCACATGAAATGCTTGTGTCAAATAAAAGCAAAGAACTACTGAAGCCCTCCCAGAACCAGCTTAGATGGAGACACAGAGCTGGCCGGGTAAAGTGAGGATGTTGAGTCCTCCCCCAACTCTTCCTCCACCCTCTCCTGATATCCATTTCTGGGGAGCAGTACTCACCCACTCTAGGCAGTTGGTCATTCGGGATCCCGCCCCAGCACGCTGTTGGGCCTGTGAGCCTGGGACCGCGTCCTCTTGCCAGGCACCTCAGCCCCACCTGGACGCTATTTCCGCAGGGCCCAACTCTTCCCAAGTGGAATCTAATCCAACCAACTGGAGAGCTTAGGACAATGTGTCCCTGCAAAAACCCCCGTCCCACAGGTTCTCCAGCCCTTTCAACCCAAATCTGGTGCTTTTTCAGGGTCCTGTAGACAAGAATGCCAACGTAATTATGCTAAGAGGCAGGAAGGGGTTTAAAGCTCAGACCAAGTTTATTTAAAAATGCACTGTGGGGAAAAGCAGAGACCTGGTGGAGTTCCTGCTGTGTTCACGTGCTGAGGGACCGGGAGGCACACACCCTCACACGTACACATGATGTGTTCATTCAGGGAGGGAGGATTTTGTCCTTCTTGCCTAGGCTCAACCCAAGAGCTAGGAGAAAAATAACACCAGGCATGGGAGACGGGGCATCCGGAACAGTGAGGCATCGCTCACCACACTCTCTTTATGCAGGTGTCACTGGGGCAGGAATCTGAAGGAGGCGGACAACAAGCAGTGCAGGCGCTGGGCCAGAGCTCCCAGAGCAGAGGGAACTGCAGATTCCTGAGGCCAGAGGTCAAGAGACAGCCAGGAGGTCGGCAGTAAGGCAGAAGGAAGGGAAGGAGAGGGAGGAGGGGAAGGAGGTGGGGTCACAGACACTCTTGGGGCCAGCAGTGTTGGCCTTCAGAGGCTGTGGAAGAACCTTGGCTTCCCTCCAGGCAGTGGAGTCCAGTGCATTCCGCCTTCAGTCTTCCAGGACCTTTATCTTGGCTCATCCTCAGCACACGAGAGGAGGCTCCCTAGGGGCACACCCCACGCCTGTGCCTTCCTGCTCCAAAGCTGAGACTCCATGAGTCCACAGCACGACTCTGCTCAGTAGGTTGTGCAAACAGGAGAATCACGCAAGCTGACTTCACTGGCGCCCTCTATCCGGGGCCGAGTCTGCTTGCGGGCGCCTCTGCAGCGTGTGTGCAGCATTCCACGGCGCTGCTTCTCACCATCTGCTCGCGTTCCACGGTACGTTATTATCTCTGTCCCATTCAAACGGGCACATGGTTCTCTCATGACCAAAGGCAGAAGGACTTCCTCTATTTGTAGAAATACAGAGAATCTTATCAAAGCGATCAGAATATGCATCACCTTACGTATTGTCCGCCACTTAATACTTTTATTTAAAATCTTCCATATCTTTAAATTTTAGGTTTCAGCAGATTATTGCAGACCAGAAAATGTGCTTTCAGAAGTTAATGTCGCAGATTTTCTGATCTTAATTATTCACTGTGGATCTACTACACAAGCTCTGTGTTGTTGACATCTCAAATATGGTGTCTGCTTTGCATGCGGAAGTGTTTTGACGGCTGTGTTTTATTGTGTTCATGTATAACAGCTGAATGGATCTGTGGCTGAAGCAACTTTTAAAGGTGAAGCTGCTGCTTGGGGCCCTGAGTTTCCTGACTATAACCATAGTTATCCGATTTTGTTATGTGTTGAAAGTTACCGAACCATATACCTAAGGGAATAAAACTGGAGTTTGAAGGAAATGTCTAACTAAAATGAATGGTTGTGCAAATTTAAAAAGCCCTTTTACATAATTCTGTAAACAGTAAAAGTGCAAAGGTAATAAACAATTACAAGTTGACAAAGAATTTATAATGTACTGAATAAATATCAACTATACTTAATACATCTTGAGTCACAGCTTCATAGCAGGTGTTTTCATGAGTAGCAAAGCGACGTGACAAAACACATTTCTCCAAAACAAAGAGAAAGAAAAATTGGGTTGTGTGGGGGAGAAATGTACCTATTAATGATCTTGTCTTCAGAGCAGAAGTTCCCTCTTATTCTCCTACTCTTTGTGTCCATCAAAACCACCAGCAAGGCTTACCACTAGGATCTGCAAACCTGGCTATTCGTCTTCCCTGCCCTAAGACGCACATCTCGTCCAGCTTCCGTCGCTGAGTCCTTTGCAGAGTGGATGTGGCGTGGAGGCAGCTTTTCAAATGTCGCCAGCAAGTCCTGCTTCCTGGCCTTCATGCCTGCAGGCAGTGCCCTTCCCTGAGAATGGGCAGCATCTGGGCTTCGCTTCCAACGAGTGATGTGGTGGAAGTGGTGGGTGCCTCTTCTGAGACTAGATTACACAAACCAGGGGCTTCTCTCTCTCCAACCTTCTCACCTGACCATTCTGATAAAACCAGCAGCTTTGTGGTCACCTGCCCTGGGGAGAGGCCCACAGACAAGAAATTGAGGGAGCTTATGGCCAATGGACATGGACAAACCAAATCTTGTGAACAAGCACATGAGCGTGTTAGAGGTAGACCCTCTCCAGACAAGCCCTCAGATGAGACGGCAGCTGCAGCCAGCACTTTGATGAAAGCCTCATGGGGACCCTGAGCCCGAGGGCTCCGTACTGCTTAGGTTTGTAACCCACAGGTAGCAAGGAAATAGGCATTGTTTGGGGGATCATCTTTTGGGATGATTTATTATGTAGCAATAGATAAGTAACACGTGCATTTTAAACTTTAGAGTGCGGCTTAGGTGTTATCATCTCCATGAAGACTTTACCAGCTTTTCCGTCTGTGGCTGAAAAAGCTCCGCTGACATCCATTCTCTCAGACCCAAGACCATTTATTGAATGACACTTTTTTCAAAGTGCACAAATACTGTGTTCGTTTATTTGTTCATTGCCTGTTTCCATGCTATTGTTCATTGCAACGTAGCATCTAGCAAGATGTATACATTCCATAAATATTAAGTGCCTAAGTGGATGAATAAATGAATGAATGAATAACGATTCACAAACTTATAGTCTTTTAAACTTAAGTCATTTTGAGAGGGTAGGCATTGAATCAGAAGGATTATTCAGAGGAACGATTTTAACAGAATGCCCCAGGCTGGATCAGGAGAAAGGTTTGAGCAGGAGGTGCGGGCTGGCAGGGCAGATGAGGCTCCTGACCTGGCAGCTCCAGGGAGAGTTTGGAAGCCGTGACGAGGAGCCGTGCCTGAGCAGGATGCAGCCCCTAATGTTTGTTCGGCACAGTCCTAGACACGTTATGCCTGTAAGTTTTTGAAGTGGTTTTCCAAGGAGACGCTGACAAGTGAGGATATGGATCTGGGTCCCGTGTGTCTGACTGTGTAGCCTTTGCATGCCCGCTTTTCGGTCTTCTGCTTAACTTCCTCATGAAATTGCACCCTGGCATGGTGGTTCTCAACTGGCTGTACTTTTTTTTTTTTTAGGAGACAGAATCTTGCTCTGTCACCCAGCCTAGAGTGAAATGACACGATCTTGGCTCACTGCAACCTCTGCCTCTCAGGTTCAAGCGAATCTTCTGCCTTGGACTCCCGAGTAGCTGGGATTACTGACATTCACCACCATGCCTGGCTAATTTTTTTATTTTTAGTAGAGACAGGTTTCACCATGTTGCCCAAGCTGGTCTCGAACTCCTGACTTCAGGTGACCCACCTGCTTCGGCCTCCCAAAATGTTGGAGTTACAGGCGTGAGCCACCAACTGGCTGTGTTTTAGAATTATATGAGAGACTTTAACAAGTATGAATACCTGGCCTGAATCCAGATATTCTGCATTAATTGATTTTCATTATGAATCCTATTGAGAGGGTCTACTTTGCATATCTATCCTTAAAACATTGGAACTATGGGGCATACTATTTGCATAAGAAATTTAAAGTGTCAGGAACCTGGGCAACATGCCAAAACCCCATCTCTACAGAAAACACAGAAACTAGCCAGGCATGGTGGTGTGTGCCTGTAGTCCCAGCTACTTGGAACATGGACTGCCTCAGCCAGGAGGATCAACTGAGCCCAGGAGGTCAAGGCTGCAGAGAGCTGTCATTACATAGCGCACTCCAGCCTGGGTGACAGATGAAGATCTTGTCTCAAAATAAATAAATAAATAGGTATTAGGAAAGAAGCTGATATCAAGAAGGAAGGCAAGATTGATATTCTCCACCAAACAGCGAGGGACACTGCTCTCACGTGAGGTTCCCCAGGACAGAGGCTTGTTGACAGCCTCATCTGCGGGGATGTGGCATGGTGAGGCTCAGAGACCACAGCTTTAGGTACTGATCTCAGTATCACCTGACAAGACCCGTGAATTCTCTCACCAAACTCCACCATTCATTATAATCATCAATCATAAATAAAAATTGATATGTTGTATCCATTATGTATATTATCACAATTTGATAGAATTTGATAATTCAATTATAGAAATTTGATAGAATTTTTATTACCAAACTAACAGCAGTTAAGACTTTGATTTTCATTCAGTAAGATGTGCTTTTACTTTTTTGTTTTCCTTAATATTTCTATTTCTCCTTCCTAAAAATAAAATTTTATGCTAGGAAAAGATTCTCTTTTAGGTAAGCACAGATTACTGCCACTGAGATAGACTTATATAAAACTTTCTGCTTTTAATGACTCAGGAAAGGGTTGTATGTCTTTAGGCATCATTCTATTGACAGCTTGAACCTACGCGGGTCTTTGGTTTTAGAACAAAGCAAAGTAAATGAAAGTCCCCAGAAAGTAAAATTAAAGAATTAAAGTTGCTGTGTGGATTAGTCGTAATCGTAGTTTATGAGCCTTTCCCAGAAAATTGAATGTGGTAAAAGAGCGAGAAAAATAACACCATGTATTCACCTCCAGGGTCTTAAATTACCCGGAGAAAGACAGTTTCTTCCAAGCAAAGAGAAAAAAACTTAAGCCAACGCTGAATTGAGAATTTAGGTAAGAAGACAACAGCTGCCAAGTCAAAGTCTGTGTGGAGCCGAGAGCGGCCAGTCCCAGCCAGTGGTCACCACACAGAGCACCGTCTGTCTCCCTTGCTGGCAGGGACACCGGCTCCAGAGGAAGGCCTTGGAGTCTCCTGTGACCTCGGGCACGCTGGCCTCCTGCCGGACCGATACTCTGCCCTGAGGATCGTGTCTGTCCATCAGAGACCCAAACGCAGAGGCAGAAGCTGCCCGGGGGAGACGAGCTGCTGCCCGCTCGCTGGGCTCCCTAGGTGCAAACAGATCCCCGAGAGGGCCTGGGAACGTGTCCACCGGGGCGGCAGCCGCTGCCTTTCCTCCGTGTCCCTGGAACGTGCTGCCGGGATCTGGAAGCAGCTTCTGGGCTCCTGCTGAGCTGCACATGGCCGGATAAGCACTGCTCTGAAAGGGTCTATTAGGGATAATTAATCATTTTACCCCGAGATGGTTTTTGGAAGGGCTCATATACCTTCGCCACAGGAGGCCTTTCTAAATACCTAGCGGAGGCTCCGTATATATTTTTTAAACAACTTAACAAGGCTTGTTTCTTCAGAAAGCGTTTTCTGTCTAAATGCACTGACAGCTGCAGTTCAAGAAATGATTTAAGCGTTTTTCTAAAAAACAAAGCAGGTATTTTTCAACACGACTGTTTTGAGGGAGAACACACTGAACCTTCTGTGAAATCCATCTTGATACTTACAGAGATTTTCAAAGAAAATATTTGGGCTGTGGTTTAGGAATCAAACAGTCTTAAGTATGTAAATAATGACAAGCTGGAACTCTTTCTAAAAAAAATATATGCTGACTGTGAAACACACAGCCAGCTCTGGAGGCTGGGGCGTGCTGTGAGGAGGCGCTGGGAGGTTTGTGTCTCACCCTCATGGCTCCAGGAGTCTGCGCAGGTGGGCCCAGCACGGTCCACCAGCCACCGCTCCCAGGTTTCCGGGAATCAGCTCTCACAGGAACGTCTTCCTCAGTTATCTCAGTATCACCCACCACTAGGCTAATTCTGCTGTTTAAGAGTCTCCATAAGCCGGGCGTCGCGGGGGCTCGCGCCTGTAGCCCCAGCACTTTGGGAGGCCAAGGCAGGAGGATCACCTGAGGTCAGGAGTTTGAGACCAGCCTGGCCAACATGGTGAAATCCTGTCTCTACTAAAAATACAAAAATTAGCCAGGCGTGGTGGCAGGTGCCTGTAATCCCAGCTACTCGGGAGGCTGAGGCAGGAGAATTGCTTGAACCCAGTAGGCGGAGGTTGCAGTGAGCCAAGATTGCACCACTGCACTCCAGCCGGGGTGACACAGCTAGACTCTGTTTAAAAACAAAAATCTCCATAAACATAGAGTCTGTATTGGGGTCAAGACCACTTAGCACTGAGGGACAGCACATTTCCCCCGATTTAGCACCCCAAATTGGCCGACCTTACGCACGGCTACCTCTCCTGCTGAGGCCCACGCTCCGTGGGCAGGTGCCCGTCTGCCTGGTTCCTTCGAGCATCCTGCATGTTGTGTCCACAGCGGTGGCTGCACACGCGAGGTGCTGCCTGGCGTGCTTTCTTCCTGGGCTCACTGCTGTGCTGGCCTGTGCCAGTTCCAGGCTGTCATTCAACCCATGGGTTTGGGAAAAGCGTAGGTATTGGAATCTATCAATCTGAAACATCTTCAATTTCATTAGCACGTTCCTACGTGGCTTTATCTACACATAAATGCTAAAACTAATTTTATGCTTTCTAATTTAATTAAGACTTGAACAGCCAGGTCAGGACATTAGGGACGGAATCCAGGTGATCTCCCAGCCGGGACCATGTCTGCTCCTTGGGTCTCACTCACTCATGGGCCCACCTGCAGAGACAATCACCCGGCAGGGCCATTGCCAGGCCGCCACCGTCCCCTGCGATGGACTCTGTTCCCTCCACCCTCGTGGTCCAGGAGTGCTGCCTGCCCTTGCCCTTCAGCTCTGCCTCTCCAGGACCCCAGCTCTCCACTATGCACCTTCAGGGTTCTAGGGCACACGAGTCGCTGAATGCCCTGGGCTGCTGTGAATGTCCTGGAGCTGGATCCCAGCCTCTGGCTCACATATGGGATGTTTGCTTCCCTGCTTAGCTGTAAATGAGGAATGGGAGCTTGAGGTTCTGCCTGCATTCCCCAACCCACCCAGGCCTCCAGGCCTCCTGCAGTTATGGCTGAGCCCAGGGCCTCTGGGCTGGGCAGAGGTCCCTGCTCATAGACAAAGGTCAGCGCTTAATTTCATTATTTATTTGGGGGTTTTCTCCTTTTACCCCATTCTCAGGAAACTTTCTCAAGTCCAGTCTGGGAATAAAATGATGTGACTTTTCTAAGTCCTGCTTGATGGACTCAGTTTTTGAATTTCAAACGTGAAGACATTGACGAATTTTCTCTGTGTGTTAAATTATGATACCTGCTTTTAAAATAGGCACTTTGTGCTCTAGCTGTCTGAGTGAAGGTGAGGCACTGCAAACAGAAATCTCAAGAGAAAAATGAAAGAGGATAATTTCTCAGATTTGCCCCTGCACTTATGGATGAATCTGAGTAAAGGCTACAGAAATCAGAATATTATCCAAGACATTAGTGTAAGCAGAAACTTAGGGACTATGCAAGCAGGTGAAGCCCCGAAGACACAGAATGCTTGCCCAAAACCCAGGCATCCACACAGCACTGCCCCGTCTGCAGGGACATGGACGGCTGGATCTGCTCCTGCTCCTCCAAGGACTTCATGTCCTTTTGGGAGAACCAAGGCTGAGATTACAGAGCAGAATCAAGTTCACTCAACCACCAGGGTTGAAAGGTTGAAGGTGGAATTCTCTCAGGGCAGGGACAAATGGAGATAATTATGCAAACACAAATTGCACTGTTTTGCCTTCATACGTCGGTTGGAAGTGTTTTGGAATATATAATTGACCAAATGACTCAATTTTCCACTTCAGCTTTATTTGCAGATAAGTTTTAAGATAGGTTTTTAGTTTATATGCCAATTCTCCCTGGAGAAGAGAAAAAAGTGAAACATATTTCATAAACAGTGCCAATTCCTGGTGACTTCGATTCATATATTGGATCAAAATAGAAAACAAACTATTTCCGTTCTGTTTTCCTAAAGAAGGAATACATTTATTCTTTACCTACACCCAAGAGTCAGCAAGTCATGAAGTTATGTGCAAGTTGAGATTGAACGAATTTATTTCCCGAGAATGATAGAAGCCAAGAGGAGGTAAGGGTCGCTACTGCGTGTCCATGTTTCAGCCCCTGTCCTGTTGTGTGGAGCAGGTTCAATAACGCAGTTCCATAGATAGGCGAGGAGTGGCTTAAGCTTGGCAGCAGAGCAGATGCTGGCAGGAACCGCTGTGTCTTGAAGCGGGAAGGGAAAGAGCATGGTGTTGTGATCATGACTAATCTGGAAGTCACCAGACTATGAATCTCTAGTATCAGACTTCTCAGAACAAGACTCATAGCATCTTTTGCTTTGTGATATGGCTATTAACTAGAAAAAGTAATTTGTTTTTCTAGCCCATCTTTTCTAGCCCCTGCAACTTTTACAGTTCTTTCTCCGGAATCCAAGCTCTACATTTCCACCTTGCTCCCCAGTAGAAATTTGTAAGTAAATTTCTATTTATAAAGTTAACGAGGACTCTTGCGAAAGGTGGATCCAAATACGTTGATAAAGATGTCACATGCTCATGGATCACAGCCAGTCTCCGATTAGGGCCTTGTTATGTGCGGGACACTGAAGAGAACCAGCAGTTCACCAGTCAAGCAAATCAACGCTCCCTGACCTCATGGTCCCAGAGATGAGCAAGGATGAGGCGATCACACCTGGAGAAAGAACACGTTGAGACACGCTGAGGAAAGTCAGTGAGAGAAAGGTGAGAGGTGAGCATAAAACATGTTGAGAGAGAGATTCTTTATTTTTTTTTTTACACATTTATTTTTGAGACAGGGTCTTGCTCATGATCTCAGCTCACTGCAACCTCACTTTCCCAGGCTCAAACAATTCTCCTACCTCCGTCTCCTAAGTAGTTGGGATTACAGACATGGACCACCACACCTGGCTAACTTTTCTTTGTTTTTGTTTTTGTTTTCGTTTGTAGACATGAGGTTGCCCAGGCTGGTCTCCTGGACTCAAGGGATTCACACACTTTGGCCTTCCACGGTGCTTGGATTATAGTTGTGAGCCTCTGTGCCCATTCGAGTGAATTTCTTACCCCGATTCTGTAATTTCATGATTCCATGCTTTTGCTTATACCAACCTCATCACATATAAGAGCCAAATACCATTTCCTAAAATTATTTCTAATGCATTGCAAACAGGTCTTCCTGCTACTTGCCCTATTTCTTGGACTGTATCAATTTCCAACAAGGTCCCAATGGAGCTCTCTCTACCCCATAGGTGCCTCATCCAGACAAAGAGTGCTCAACCTGCTCATGTTTCTGACCCAGACATAGCAGATCTTAGATGGCCAGCTGTGACCACAGAGAATAGGAACAGCAGGTGGAAGTGCATGCTCTCCCTGGCATGAAAATCAAAATTCCTACAGAAGCATTTCCTCTGGACAAGATCGTCAACTTTACCTAAGGCAAATTTAACAATCATTTATTGAACCCTTATGTGAAAGACACTTTGCTAACTGCTGGATGAGTATATACACATCAATCTAATCCCTGCCACCTGGAAAGAGTGTTGGCACAGATGAATATAAAAATACATAATGTAGTATCACAGAGGTGTACTTAAAGAGCACAGCAGAAGATTAGATTAATTCTGGCTGAAAAAGACTGAGTTGAATAATTACATTTAAACTGGATGTTATAAACATGTAGCAAATTATTTTAGCTGTATCACTTGTTAGATATAGCTTGCAAAGCATGTGAGTGAAAAAGGGATATGATGGGGTCATACACTTATTCACACAGTAGTAATATGTGAGAAAAATATAGTTTCTTAATTTCTTATTTTCTGATTCTTCTTTATAATCAACTCTCCCAAATATTTCAACAAATTCTTCAACAATTTCTCCCCTGAAACTCAAACACATCAGACAATACATTTATTCTACCTTTCTCACTGGGCCTCCTTCCTGAGGTCCTCCGTCCACTAGCCCCGGTCTAGACCAAGACTGCTGGACTGACCCTGCACTTCTGCCTGGGTCCAGAAGCTCACTATGGAAGATCAGGGACCATCTTGTTTTGAGTTTTTGTACATCAGAAATGTCCATTTTTCTTCCCTCATATTTGAGTGACTGCATAGCTGGGTATAAAATTTTCCTTTTTTTTTCCTTGTAAAGTCACAGAGTGTTTTTCTCTAGTCTTCTCACTTCTTGCATTGCTGCTGAGAAAAACAATCCATGTTGTTTCTTTACACTTTCTGTTCCAGTCCCCAATATCACTGCCACAGTCCCCATCAGATCTTCTTCTCATCTCTGTTGACAGCTTACAGTCCTGTGCCTTACTAAGGTTCTCCTTTCCTCTGTGGTGCCAGGCACTGGGTCAGCCTTTTCGAACTGGAGATGCCTTACAAACAAACATTTTAATAACTTTTTCTGACGTTACATATCTGATGATTTTCTCCCCCTGTGTTTTTTCTATTCTCTTTTCTAAAACTACTTTAGTCAAATTTTAGATTTCACAGATTGATCCCTATATTTTCACATTTTTTTAAATCACTTTTCTATTTGCTTTTATTTTTTAATATTGTTTTATTTTTTAACTTACTCATTTAATCTTTGTGTAGGTGTAGAGAAGACATCCATGTAGACATATATGCATATGTAAATCCAATTATTATATTTTTATTTTGTCAGAGCTCACTATTAATCTCTAATAATCCTTTTATATAATTTCTTACTGTTCTTGTTTTACAAATATAATATTTTCTCTTATTTCCTCAGAAATACTAATTATAATGGGATTACATTGAAGTTTCTCTTGTGCAATGTCTCTGGCTTGCTTATGTTTTTGTTTAATTATCTGTGTTTATTTTTATGTTAGAGGTCAAATAATTGATGATCTTCAGCTGTTTGCTTTTAAGAGCTAGCCACTAAACATTTGATTGGGTGAGTTGTCATTGGGTGGCCCGCAATGTAAGGTGACCAACTGGTGAGCCACACTGCAATTACAGCACAATCCATGGCAGTATTTGGAGATGTTTTTTTTTGTAACCACAGCCTGTTCTATATTGTCCTGTCTGATGCAGCAATTGATACTAAAAATGGGTCATGCCACAGCAAGAACTCAGGGTGCACGAACCAGAAGGTAGGAGCCTGGCAAGGGTGTGTGCTGGAAATTAAGGGGTGCATCTCCCAAGGAGCAGCCTCAGCCTTCCAGAGTCCAGGGCCAGAGGAGAGCTGCAGGGCCCTCTTCACCTCTGTATCTTCTCTTCATTCTTATGGATTTGTCACTTTTTCTTTATCTGTCACCGTGGTTTTAGAGCATACTGGAAGAATGGGTAGATTATGGGTATTTAGCTTAGCCTGTGATATGGTTTGGATCTGTGTCCCCACCAAATCTCATGTTGAATTGTAATCCCCTGTGCTGGAGGTGGGGCCCGTGGGAGGTGACTGGACCCCGGGAAGAAGCTCTCATGAATAGGCAGCACCATCCCCCTTGGTGCTGTCCTTGTGATGGTGAATGAGTGAGTTATTATGAGATCCGGCTGTTTAAAAGCATGCGGCACCTCCTCCACCTCTTTCTTGCTCCTTCTTTCCCCACGTGAGACGCATCTGCTCCCCCTTCACCTTCCTCCAGGACTGAAAGTTTCCTGAGGCCTCACAGAAGCTGAATGTATGCCAGTGCCACGCTTCCTGTGCAGTCTGCAGAGCTGTGAGCCAAGGAAACCTCCCCTCTCTATAAATCACCCAGCCTTAGCTCTTTCTTCACAGCAGTGTGAAAGCAGACAAGAATGCCATATTTACATGGAAATAATCAAGGAATCACGGCTTCTGTGAGAGGACCTGTGAGGCTGGGCACTGGCAGCCACTCTGGGGCTCTGGTGATGAGGCTGGGTGGGGCTGAGGGTAGGACACACAACTTCAGCTGAAGCCTTATCAAGGCCAGGGCGAGTTGGCAGGGCCACTGTCACCATGGCAAGGCAAGCCCACAACGTGCCTGGCAGCCCAGGCTCTCTCCCATGTCAGCACTGTCTGCCAACCAGCAGTGGGATGTCAGGGAAGGAACCGAGGCTGGAGCAAGAGAGCATGGCAGACCTATCAGTAGGCCACCCCTTGGTCTTTCTAGGAGGATTCAGAGAAGGAATGTGTGTGTGCGTTGCAGGAAAATGAACAGCCTCCAGGCACAGGTTAGGATGAAATCTACACCTTTATAACATGAAAATCAGTGCAATTTACCAGTAACCACACATTCAAAAAATTACGATATTGGGTTTACACAAAATCCACTGTTACTATATTATGAATACTGATCTTTTATTATATTTTTTACTTACTAAGCTATTTGTTCAAAGCGACTGTACAAACATTATGAAAAGTGATACTTGGTGTATTTTAGGGAGAATTCTAAACCATGTTCTCGTTATTCTAGATGGATATTTCTTGTGGTCAGTTCACTGAAGACGGTGTCCTCTGTACACATGTACAAAGCTTTTACGAAGTACAGTTGTGCTAAGATACACCAAAACTTTTACTTTTCTGAATAAAATAAATATTTTGCATTGCAATCACTGGTCAAAACGGTAAAATGTGGTTGTTCACGACGGAGTCAAGGACAAGTCTGACTAAGAGGCACAATGACACCAAATAAAGAGATTTTTCACGTGGAATTTGTGAAGCAAAATTAG
Organism: Cacajao melanocephalus; assembly: GCA_963573385.1. Classification (NCBI taxonomy): domain Eukaryota; kingdom Metazoa; phylum Chordata; class Mammalia; order Primates; family Pitheciidae; genus Cacajao; species Cacajao melanocephalus. The sequence continues at coordinate 2,821 of CAUYLG010060141.1, read as the reverse complement.
GTTTAATAAACCAATTAAATAGAAATATAATGTTAATTTTATGACAGTACACTGATGTGTCATGTTCTATATTAACACAGTATGCAGGTACTTAGCATGCGATATTGTATGAAACACACGGATGTGACGGTCGTTTATGAGTCTGTGGAAGCTCCGTGTCCAGTCCCCGACAGGAGCCCCATAGCAGCCCGCCTGTCTCTCCGGGGCCCAGCCTTGCAGCGTGAGCTGCAGCCAGGTTCTCACACAAGGGACTGCTTTGTGGACGGAGCTTGGGAATTTTTTTTTTTTTTTGCTTCCTATGCTGTCCAGCTTCTGGTAGCCCATCTGAAACCATAAATGCTCAATTTCAGAAGTGTCTTTCAAAACCTGCAAATGTTAAATGCTTAATTCCAAAACCTTCCACGAGGCTCTGAAATGTGCCTCTGGGCACCACACCGCAGCCTGTGAAGGACCCTCCCCTGCTCTGACCTGCAGTGGGCGCGTGGGTGACACTGCCAGGTGGGGCTTTCCTGCTCTTCCACTTCACGGTGTGATGAGTTTTCCAAGCTCTGAGTATCCGATGTCCCCAAGGAGCTGCCCGACACTGTGGCCTTGCCTTGACCAGGCTCTGAGAGTCAGTCCTGCTGATATCCAGGTCACGTCATTTCAGCTCAGATCAATAAGCGTTCAGGTATCGTGCAGCATGACCAGCCTCTGCAGCGGATGTCAGGAATTCCTGGACGAAGGGGACACAATCCACGCTTGTGAGAACCTGGTGTTTCAGTGAAGCCTCCAGCAGCCGTGAGGTTAGAAATGGGACTCACATGAGCCAGAGCAGTTAATTATTTTCTAGGCAGAAAATTGCCTTGGAGAAAGAGAAAATATGCATTTATTAGGCAACTACTATGTACCAGGAACTTCATATCTACTTTAATTTAATCCTCTAAACATCATCTAAGCGTTTCCTTGTCTTCACTTTTGATCAAACCACCAGTCCAAGAACAGGAGGTTCAGTTCCCGCCCTGCTCCTCTCCAAAGCTTTGCTCCTCCCACCGAACCCACAGGCTCGATTTCATAACCTTTTGTCCACGTGTGACTTCCAGAGCGGTTATTTCTAGAATGAAGATTAGGAAAGTTGCTGAATTAATGCACAGATGAATTAATTGTCCCAGATGTTGTTAATCAAAGTATAAATTTCTCCTAGTTCTTCTTGTTCATTTGATTTTCAGTTATTTGTCACTCTCCACAATAGTCAGGCCAGTACAGCTGCCTCTGTTTTCCCCTCCTGGGGCGCTGCTCCCATAAATGTGGGCACCCTCGCGGTGCAACGTGTGAGGTAAGGACGCAGCTTTCTCAGCAGGTAGCGGGACTGGAGAGCTGGCTGTTAACCGTTAACCCAGGCCTCCAGCACATGGACAGTCTTGACAGAAAAATAAGCTGGCCAGGGGTTTCATTCTCTGACCCACAGCCTCACTTTCCCTTCCAAAATTAAACGGCCCCTTTAAAACTAGAGGAGTGTTGCAGCCTTTAGACCAAGAGAAAGAATCAAAACAGCCAGTGATTCCTTTTTTCTTTTTCTTTCTTTTTTGTTTGAGATAGAGTCTCACTCTATCGCCCAGACTGGAGTGTAATTGTGCAATTTCGGCTCACTGCAACCTCCGCCCCTTGAGTTCAAGCAATTCTCATGCCTCAGCCTCCTGAGTATCTGGGATTACAGGCACCCACCACCACGCCTGACTAATTTTTGTATTTTTAGTAGAGATGGGGTTTCACCATGTTGGCCAGGCTGGTCTGGAACTCTTGACCTCAGGTGATCTGCCCACCTAGACCTCCCAAAGCCAGGGATTCTTAACCTTGGGGGTTCCTCAGACCCAGTGATGTGCTTGTTAAAAATACATATGCCTATTTCTTATACCTCAGGGATTCTGCTTCTCTCTATTTTGGGGGTAGGAACTGAGCAGCCATGTTTTCATAAAATGCCCCATCATCATTTTAATGGTCTGTACGTTTGAGGAGCACTGGTCCACATGGACAGCCAGGTTCCGGGTTCTCTCTGCTCCTCAGCACCACTGCCCAGGCGGACTTAGAGTCCACAGTGGACACCTCAGTGGCTCTAGGCCCCTACTCCACCCGGCTGAGTCAGAGGCGTGGGTGTGCAGTGAAGAGCTGCGCCAAGTCAGAGGCGTGGGTGTGCACTGAAGAGCTGCGCCGAGTCGGAGGCCTGGGTGTGTGTGGGGGACCGGCACATCTGCCGAGAGGCTCTCGGCCTGTGGGAGGCCTCACCCCAACTTGGAGATGTTCACTACCTGGAGGAGAGAGTGCGCAGAAGAAAAGGCAGACAGACAGTGGGGTCTGGAGGGCTACTCAGGCAGTGCCAGCATGGCATGCCAGAATAGCAAGTTTATTGTGTGCGTAAATCTGATTATATATCTTTTAGTTCTTCCATGATGACATAAACTACACTGTAACATTAAACAGTAAAAGCAGAAATCAGTGGGCTAAGAACTGAACAGTAAAAGCAGTAACAGATATCAATAGCTACATTGTAACATTGTTATTTAAAAACAAAGTAAAGAAGCGAACATGTAGCACAGCTTGACTCACTCGGGGTCCCCACTCAAGGTCGACAGAGCCATAAATCTTTTGCAAAAACAGAAATTGAGATAACACACAATGTCTAGTAAAACCACACAACGTCTCATGAAACCGCTATGCTGGAGCTCAGCGTTCTGCTCCAAATCTCAATAACAAACAGTATTCTGCAGAAGTCATGCATCAACACTCCCCCGTTTCCTCCAGCTCCGCAGCCTGCAGGGAGAGGTGAAACGTGTATGGGCTCGAG
>CAUYLG010060139.1:0-13182 GCA_963573385.1 Cacajao melanocephalus | reverse complement strand
GCGTGGTGTGGGTCAGGCGTGGTGTGGGCCAGGCGTGGTGTGGGCCAGGCGTGGTGTGGGCCAGGCGTGGTGTGGGCCAGGCGTGGTGTGGGCCAGGCGTGGTGTGGGCCAGGCGTGGTGTGGGCCAGGCGTGGTGTGGGCCAGGCGTGGTGTGGGTCAGGCGTGGTGTGGGCCAGGCGTGGTGTGGGCCAGGCGTGATGTGGGCCAGGTGTGGTGTGGGGTAGGTGTGGTGTGGACCAGGTGTGGTGTGGGGTAGGTGTGGTATGGGCCAGGTGTGGGGTGTGGGTCAGGTGTGGGGTGTGAGTCAGGTGTGGGGTGTGGGTCAGGTGTGGGGTGTGGGTCAGGTGAGATGGAATTAAATTACATGGTCCTTTGTGTTGGAGTGCACAGGGCTGCTAGGTACTGTTTCTGCCTGTGTGACAGGTTTGTAATATTTTGTTGTTGTTTTGGGGGAAACCCTGTTTTTCCGCAGAGAGCCTTTCCCTAGCAGAAGTAGCGAGTGTGCTGGACGCAGAGACCCTGTGGCGGCTGAAGCGGGAGTGTGGGGGGCTGCAGACGCTGCTCCGGAACAGCCACCAGGTGTTCCGAGGTACGGCCCGCCTCCCCGCCCTTCTCTTTCCTTCCTTCCCCGCTTCTTTCAGGTAAATAATGTTTTATTTTAGAGTGGTTTAGACTCGAAGAAGAATCTGGGAGAGGCCCCGAGTTCCTTGGTGCCCCACCCAGCTCTGACATGGGTAGCATTTGACCTTGGAGTGGGACATGGGTCACCCCGTTCCCTCCTTGCACCTCTGGACCTTGTCCTGCGAGACATCCCAGGCCGGCCTCCCTCCCACTATGCCAGTGCTTGCTGGCGCCTCAGCTCTGCTTGCTCCACACGGGAGAAAGCAGGTCGGGCAGCTGCAGCCGGGCCCCTCCTGTCACCGGGACCTCTCTGGGCTGGGGGCCATTGTTTGGCATCATCTGTAGCTGCTGCACACTGGAAGCATCCAGAGCCACAGAGCCAGGGTGGGGAGTGGGAAGAGCTAGCCCCTGCCCCACAGGCGGAGGCCTGGACTCCTGTGGCCCTCGCCCCACGGGCCTGGGCAGGGAGAGGTCCTGGTGCCCAGCCCTCCTGCTGCGCAACACCCTGTGATTCGAGGACTGCTGGGGCTCCGGGAGGCGGAAGGGCCCTCCACCTGCTTGTCTGTTTGCTCAGCCCACAAAGCAAGGCAAACACAGCCCTCTCCTGCTGGAGCTGGCGGGGCAGTGAGGGCGAGGGGAATGTGGCAGGTTCCGCCCAGGTGCAGGGATGCGCAGTTCCATCAGCTGCAGCTTCCAAGTGTGCACAGAGCGGGGAACAGGCAGGGAGCCGCAGGTGACCAGCGCCAGCAGCTGGGGAGTTTGCTGTAACTTGCTTTGTGGAGGTTTTTTTCCTTTTTCTGTAAGTATTTTAAAGCAGATTCCAGCTAGCGCACTCTTTCGCCCCAAGTACTTCCACGCGTATCTTTAAACATAGTAAGCGTCTTCTTGCATCACCGCCACGCCCTCAGCACACGTTTCTGCGAGTCGTGATGTGCAGGGAGAACCGGCCTGGCTCCAGGGCAGCTCCAGAGGGCTTAATCAGGAAATACACTTGAGCTGGGCCTGGGAGGAAAAGAGGAGTCAGAACAGGGACGGCGTTTAGGCAGAGGACAGCATGTGCGAAGGTTGGGAGGAGTAAGAGTGGGAGCTGGCAAGGCTACAGCCGCCATGACCAGGAGAAGGCCTGGGCCTCTGGTGGGGAGGGATGATACCGAAGTCACAGTGGGAAGGAGTGGCCTGGCTCACACGCTAGCTTCTGGGTCCCCTGCCCATGAGTCACTCGGGCTGCCGTGGGGCTCAGGTGAGGGCAGCATCTGGCTCTGTGTGTGTGTGAGAGAGCACAGGTGTGCGCGCCATGCCTCGTGTGTGCACAAGGGAGCAAGGGTGTGAGTTTGTGCACACCCACACACACAGCCTTTGGGTGCCCACTTGCTCTTGGGGAGCTGCCCTTGGCTTTCAGCTGAACTGGCCGCGCCTGGTGAGAGCTGCTGTCGGGAGAGGCTGTAGGCATGGATGGAGCCTCTGTTTCCCGGGGCACGCGCAGAAGCGCGTCCCTGAGGCTGCCTCCAGAGCGGACGCTGGGCCTGCAGCCTGGGGTCTGCTCTCCCTTGCACAGGGCTTTGAGCGGTTAGAGCACTTCCCACCTCTGAGGGGCCTCTCTGTCTTTCCCAGACTTGTTTTTGGTTGACTGCCTGAAATACCATCTTCTTCACCCGCGATGAATCAGCTCGTCTGTCAGTGCTTTTCTGTGCAGAAAAATAGGGGCACACTGATTTTTGGAAACACTTCTGAGTAGGCGTCCTGGGGATTGTGTTCTGAGTAAACGTTCTCCTCCAGTCATGCGAAAACTATGCTGTGAGCTGGGTCTGATCACTGCATGAGGTTCAGGTTTTGTTTTCAGCTCACGTGGCTAGTCTCAGGAAATATGGATGAGAGTGAGGAAGTGGAAGTGTTTTCAGATGACTTCAGGTCAGCCAGCCCTGAGCACGACCTGTGAGGACCACGAGGGCCAGCCCTGCCTCTGCCCCGCCCCTTCCTGAGTTCGCCGAGGCCTGCGGCAGCACGTTCCATCCATACTGGCTGGTGTGGAGCCTGGCACTGTGCTGCTGGATACACGCGGGGCCTCCTGTCATCCTGCGCTCGGGGTGGAGCAGGCCTTCCTCCTGGAACATGCAGACGTGGCTCAGAGAGGTCAGCGTGCAGCCCACAGTCTCCCAGTGAGTGGAGAGGCTGTGCCGACAGCCAAGCCAGGTCGCACCCAACACACCACTGAGCCTGCAGCAGCATCCAAGGACTCTCTGATCCTCGGATTAGAGGTCACCCTGCAGGTCACCTATTCCTCAGAGCCTCTCTGTTCTGCCTGGTGAAGGGAGTGTCTGCTATCGAGAAGCAGTGGCAGAGTGGCGGTTCCTGTGCTGAGTTAGAGTCCCAGGGAATGCACACAGTAGGGAGGGAGGAGGCGGCGGGAACTTGGGACGAGCTTACTGTGGCCCTGTGGTTCCATTTCACAATGAGGAGCACGTTTCCAGAGGGAGGTCTGTTGGTTGTCTTTCCAGATGTTGGTGGTCTTTCTAGCTGGCTGGAGGGATGCTCCTGGAGGGCCGTCCCATCTGGCGCCTGGCCACATGGAGGCTCAGGTGTCAGGAGGAGTAGCTAGCAGCTACCTGCCATGTCCAGGGGTAGACAAGGCAGCGGGTCAGCACGGCTGGGCCGGCACGGAGCCGGCCTTCATGACACCTGCAGCCCCATCTCTTATCATCAGCGCTCGCTCCTCAGGCCTTAGAGACCTGCAGATCCTGCTTCCAAAACGTGGCTGGGTGTGGTCTTAAAGCCGCCTAGGGGAGCCTGCCGCCAGCTGGCCTGTCGTGTTGCGTGGGGGAAGGGGAGGCCCAGGCTGGCTCTGAGGGTGGGAATCTGCACGCCGCCTTTGGCCTCAGTGAGCCCCACCCCCATTCTCTTGACAGGTCAGGGCGTCAGGCAGAGGCCCCTCACTGTTACGGATCATGTGGCCCATGGGGAGTCAGGATAAGCTCTGACCCCTGCGGCTCCTCCTGAACACCCTTCAGGGGGTTCCAGGCCCCTCAGTGGCCAGGACGTGCCCTTCTGTGCTGTGCCAGGAGGTGCTGCTGTAGCAACATCAGCAGAGGTCGTGGGGCAGCCTTAACCAGAGCCTTCAGGTTTGGAAACCTCAGCTCCGATGTTGGGAGGCAGAACAGAGAGGCAGCCGTGGGAGGGCACACGGGGTCAGCCTCGCCTCGGCGGTGCTCCCAGCCAGGCTGTGAGGGCGAGCCCCCCACGGCGTCCCCAGACACAGCCAGGCGCCGCTCTCCGGGCTCATTTCTCTAGTTTCAGGGGGAGACTGTTTTTAAAACATCAGTCTGTCAGAAGCAAACAGGCTCATTATTGCCGCACACAAGGTGATTTGAAAGCAGAAGTCAAGCTTTAATTCCTACACTTTCAAGTTCTCGTTGGAAGTCGGAGAGCCAGACTTCGTCACTGAGGCGCCTTTATTCCCCGGAGCCTGCTGTCAAGAGCAGTTTCCTAGCTTCCAGCGAGAACCAGGAAGGGGGTGGTTGCTTTGGCCACGTTTCACGGGAGTTGTTGGCTTCTCAGAAAGAAATGGCCAAGTGGGACTGTAGGGGGGAATCTCGGCCCGATTTGGGCAGCAGGGTCACGAGGCAGCCTGGGGGTGGCCCTCGAGGCCTGGCACCCTGCTGACGATCGGGCCCACAGCAGCCCTCTCCTGGCCCCACCCCACTCTGATGTCCCTCCAGCTCCCCAGTTTGGAGATCGGCTGTCGGGTCCCATTGGCACCTCCAGAAGGGGTATCTAAACCACTGTGCACGGGCAGGTCCCTCCTCCTGTTCCTGTGCAAGAGCTCCTTGGCCTCCCCTGACTCCACACTTGCATCTGGAGGGGCTCCAGTTTGGAGACACATGTAAACCCAATGTACCAGGACGGCACCAAGGAGCAGAGGCTACCGTGCACCAGCCCATCCTGAGACTGCGGGAGGGACCTGCACCTTCTCCCGCTTTCTGTCCGTGATGCTGAGACCGTCCGCAGAGGCCAGGGCTGCCGCGCAGACGTTTTCTTGTGTTCCAGCTCTCACGCCATGGTCCCTCCTTCCTCCACTCAAGTGATCCTTCTCAAACGGTGGCTCTGCAGGACCCGTCACTCAGCCAGAGGGAAGGTCGTGGCCTCAATGATGAGGCCACGTGGGATCTAGCTCTGTCCTCTGCCCTCCCCTCTGGCCAGCTGTCGAACAGGGCCAGTCCTGGTGCAGTCTGTGCTGGGACACTCGGCTTGGGTGCTTCTCTGCCTAAAATCTCTTCCTGGGTCTGCACAGGGCTGCCGCTCACCTCTGCAGGGTTCCCCTTCCCCGGCCCTGCCTGTAGACGCACCCGTACCTCAGTCACTCCCTCTGGAGGCAGGCCCACTGTGACCGGCAGGAACTCTGGGCTCTGTCCCAGCTGTATCTCTGACCCTGGGCTGGCACCTCCCTGGAGTGGGAGCTAGACAGATGCTGGCGAGTTAAGGAACTTTCAGGTTAACCTCTCAGTGTGTCTCTTCTATTCCAAACCACAGTTGTGAGTGGGCGAGTTCACATCCGTGACTGGAGGGAGGAGATGCTGTGGAAGACAAAGCAACCAGAAGCGAAACGGAGACTGCTCTCCGAAGCCTGCAAAACCCGCCTCTGCTGGTTCTTCACGCATCACCCTGACGGCTGTGCTCTGTCTGCGGACTGCTGCCCGTTTGCCCACGGGCCTGCGGAGCTGCGGCTGCCCCGGACCCCGAGGAAGAAGATTCCGTGAGCTGCGTTCTGGTCGGGGAGGCCACACCAGGGAGAACTTCGCCAGCAATCCTCAGCGCTGCCGTCTCTGCACTGGCTGCATTTCAGCCCACCTCCTCCCACCTTCTCCAGACCCTCACGTGATACACCGTATTTCATAGACATCACACACCAGGGAAGCCACAATTCCTCAGAAGCCCCCAGCTGGGTGCCTGGCTTGGTTCAGATGCAGCCACTTTAAATGTGCACAGCATCTTCGTATCACAAAGATTGTGCAGATTCTTACAGTGTCTCCTGGGGGAGAGCAGCTGGGGACACTTGCACAGGCCCGTCCCAGGGCGCTGTCTCAACACCTGCCTCACCACGTCCAGGTCTGTGAAGAGGACGTGGCTCCCCGAGAAGTGTGACCTTGTCTGCCAGCTCTTCTCACCACGCTGGAGAGCAGCCGCTCTGGAGGGGGCCACCACACAGGTGTTTTAAAAGTAAGGCTGGCTCTGCCAAGGTTGTCTTTAGAGTCACAGAGAATAAAACACCCATCATTTCCTCTCACGGGTCACTCTTAGTGGCATGAAAAAAGTCATAAGTGAATTGTCGACAAGGCCTTAAAAATGTAAATATGACAGATCATAGAACAGATCACACCTTCCTCCCTCCTCCACTAGACCTTCCTCCCCACAAATACTGTAGCAGTTCTTCTTAGTCCTTCTAGAAAAAAAAAATCCTGATTTGTTTCTCTTTTATTTTCATTAAGAGATAGGGTCTTCATCCCTCGCCCAGGCTGGAGTGCAGTGGCACGATCATAGCTCACTGCAGCTTCGAACTCCTGGGCTCAAGCCATCCTTCTACCTCAGCCTGTCAAGCAGCCAGGACCATAGATATACACCACCATGCCTGGCCAACTTTGAAAATGTTGGAGGTGGTGTCTCGCTGTGCTGCCCAGGCTGGCTTTGAACTCCTGGGCTGGAACAGGCCTCTCACCTCAGCCTCCCACAGAGCTGGCATTCCAGCCGTGAGCCATGGCATCCGGCCCGATGTTTCTGTTTAAAGTTATTCCCATGGTTTTATACGAAAAGTCGTATGCAGTCCACACCATTGTGCCCTTGACTTTCTGCAGAGTGTCCCCTGTGCCTCTCGGTTGGGCGCATCCGCCTGGTTATTTGCAGCAGCCATGTGGCATTCCATGGCGGTGCTGCTCTCATCATTCCTGAGCAGTGATAATCAACGGGCACTTGCTCTGAAGGCACCTTGGCTCTGTGGCACCACAGGGCAGCGCTGCCATGGGTCTGGGCCCTGGCGCTGCCCTCGGAGTTCTCAGTCAGTCCCAGAGCCCAGGCTAGGGATGTGCCAGGAGGTGCCTGGCCCTGGAAGGGTCCGCCCTTCATCTTACTGGGAGACTGGCGCTCCGTGGCCCCTTGGGGCAGGCCCCAGTTGGTTGAGCAGCTGCAGCTCTGACTAGTTGAGGCACAAGGGGGCTCTTCCGGGGCCTCTGGGGTCCCCCACACTGGGAAGTTCTCCCTGCAGGGGACGCCTGGTGCAGAAACCCTGAGGGAGCAGCCAGGAGCTCAGTACTGAGGGTGTGGAGCAGGGAGATGGGAGGAACTCTCTTCCCAAAGGTGTGTCTGGGTCCGAGGGAGCCACAGAACCGCGTCCCTCCCCCAGCCACTGTGTTAGGCCAGAGGAGACGTCCTCCTGCCAAGTTGTGCCATGGCGTTGAGGTTTTGCTGCTCAGCACATCCAGGGTGATGCGCTTCAGGACAAGCCACCTGATGCCCCCAGCCCTCCATCGTTGCTGGAGCTCTCCCTGCAGCAGGAAGGGCTGAGCCCAACCTCAAAGGGGCTTGGGGCGACATCACAGGATGGCAGAGCAGGAAGTGCAGGGAGCCCAGCCCTGAGGAGCAGCCCTGCTGCCGCCTCCTGGAAGGGGCGCACCTCCTGAGCTGAGCCCAGGACCACACCCGAGCCTTTGCAGCTGCCCAGGGTCCCCCATGCCAGGTGTGCAGCCTCTGCCAGGCCCAGGATAGCTTCACGTGGCTGGACCCCCCTTTCCCCTCCCGTCCCCAGGCCTCTCCCAAGTCCAGGGCACCTGCTTTAATTTTCCAGTGTGGGGGACCGGGCAGTGGCCGCAGAGCCTGGTTCTGTGCTCTGTGTTGCTGGACTCCAAACCTGGCTCTGGTGCTGAGTCCTGGTGAGGGTGGGTGACTCTGGGGAGGATGAGCTCCCCAACACGCCTCAAGGACACAGTCACACGCCCCAAGGACACAATCTCAAAGGAGCATCAGATGTGGCTGGGGGCGTATGGGGTGACCTCAGCTCTCCCACATGGGGTCCTGCCGGGCCAAGAGCTCTACTGAGTGGGGCCCACCATGCCTGTAGACCCCTCCGTGCCACCTGACATCATCACGTGGCAGAAGCAGTCTTCGGTGAGCACATCACCTGACCTGACTTCTGGGTTCCAGGTAGCATTTCTTAGTGTCCCCTCCCCCCCGGCACCACTGTGCCCTGTCCAGTGGTCATGTGACTGGGTGTCAGGCATGGTCCCCTTGCAGCAATAAACAATGTGTCTGTGGGCAAAGGTGGGCAGATAAGAGGCCTGGCGGGGGGCGCAGATCTGGTAGCCTGGTGTGGCCAGCCCAGAGGGCTTCCTGGTGATTCCTTGGAGCTTGACTGTCTCCCCAGGACAGGTGAGATCGAGGGAATGCCACGAAGGTGGGCATGAGGGGCAATCTCGCCAGGGGCACAGCGCGTCTGCACTGCCTGTCCAGACAGGTGCCAGACAGGCATCAGGTCTCACTGGCTGAGGGGCAGCCTCTGTGCCCAGGTGCCCCAGCTTGCCCATCTGCTGCAGAGGAGACCCTGTGGTGAGCCTTGTGGTCTTGGGGCCTGCGTGCACCCTTGGGGAGTTACCATAGTGACTGCAGCGCCTTGGACTGGTGCTGGGGGTTCAGATCCCAGGTCGCACAGGCCTTGGCTCATGGCATGGCCAAGCCCTGGGGTCTGTCGGGGTTGTCGGGGCAGGCTTCCTGGAAGAGGGGCTGAGGTTGTGCATTTTCCCTCTCATCCTGCCACCCGCTGGGGTTACTCTCCAGGGCCACAGCTGTCACAGAATGAGGAATCCGGGTCTCAACAGAAGAGCCTGGTGTGGACGAGAGTCCCAGGTGAGAGGCCGAGACCTCTGCTGACTTGCCCCCAGCTCATTTCTGTGTGACCCTCCCTTGCTGGTGTTTTTCCTCAGAAGACTGTGTTGTGGACCTCATGGTTCTGGGAAAAGGTGGTTCACAGGAAAGTCCGGTCACGTGTCACTGGACGGTGCAGATGCATTTTGAGAAAGTCGTGGTGATGTGATTTTGCCATCCTACATCAGAGTGTGCCCTGCGCTCCCAGTGAGACAGCCTGCTCCACACCCAGGCTCCCGGACCACACGCCTCATGGCACGCTGCTGTGCTGAATGCTGTAGGCAGCTGTCACACGATGGTGAGTGTCTGTGTATCCAAACATAGAAAAGGTACGGTGACAATATGGTGTAAAAGATGAAGCACGCTTCGGTATGGAGGGCACTCAGCCAGGGTGGAGCCTGTGGACTAGACGAGGCTGTGGGCGCCGGGGAGAGAGTGGGGGTGCCCGGAACCCTGCTGCAGGCTTGATGACAGCACACCTGGGCCACAGTCCACTATTTAAAACAAAGTTTCTTCAGTGACACATTAACCTGAGCATCGACTTGTAACTTTTTAATTTTATGAACTTTAAAAGCATTTTTTGACTCTTTTGTAATAACACTAAGCTTGAAACACAAACACATTGCACAGCTGCACAAAAATATTTTTCCTTTTTTTTTTTTAATCTTGTGTTTTTGAGACGGGGTCTTGTATTGCCCAGGCTGGAGTGCAGTGACGCCATCTGGGCTTACTGTAGCCTCAGCCTCCTGGGCTCGATTGGTTTCCCACCTCAGTCCCCCAAGTAGCTGGGATCACAGGCGTGCACCACCACATGCTGCCCAGGCTGCTCTTGAACTCCTAGACTCAAGTGAGCCTCCTTTTGGGGGTGGCGAATATCTGAGTTGCCAGTGGCAAATCCACATGGGTCTGCAGCCACCTTAACTGTTGCCTCCTTGGAAGAAAGAATTCAACTGAGGGCATTGAGGAACAAGGGAATGAAAAGGCAGACTCTGTGAACGTTAACAGTGAATATTTACTGTTGCACTGTACGAAGTCTCTGAAATGTAATTAAAAGTTTTTATTGAGCCTCCCCCCCCCAAAAAAAAAAAGAATTCAACTGAGGGGTATAAGACAGAAAAAGGAGCCCAAGGCAAGTTTCAGAGCAGGAGTGGAAATTTATTAAAAAGCTTTAGAGCAGGAAAGAAAAGAAAGTACATGTTAAAACGAGCACTCTGAATGAAGAGACTCCCCCAAACAGGTTTTGTGTGAGCAACACAGCTGTTTATTCACCCGGGTGCAGGCGGGCTGAGTCCGAAAAGGGAGTCAGTGGAGGGCGGTGGGATAGGGGTTGGTTTTATAGGTTTGGGGTAAACAGTGGAAAGTTACAGAACTTACAGCCTAGGGCAGTTTTTTCAAGCTGGGAGGGGGTCATAGGGTCTGGAGTCACAAGGTTGACCAAGGTCGGTTACAAAGTCCAGTTGCCTTACCAGCTGAGGTGGGAATAAGGAACAACAGAGAATGTCTCAAAGTTAATTAAGCACTGCAGGGGTTGATCATTTCTTCTCCTTTTGTGGTTTTCCAGTGACTTCAGACTTTCTAGTTCTGAGAGGCCATCAGAGGTGTATGTGCAGGTCACAGGGGTCGCCATGGTGTCCATGGCACCATCAGTCAGCCTAAAATGCCTAACAGTACACTTGGGAGAGACTCAAGCAGGCACTTTGGAGGTCAAGTGCAGCATTTGACCTTTTGACTTGGGGTTTTATATGTTGGCATGCTTCCAGGGTTTTGTGTCCCTTTTCCCATGGCTCTTTCCTCAGGGCGGGCTGCTGCATGCACGATGCCCTCCTTGCACTTGGGACGGGAGCATCTGCAGTGCAGGGCGTTTAAGAAGTTGTACGTACGTTCACCTGAGACTTCTTCCCTTGTCCGGTGGGATGCCCCCAGGAGGTCATGCTCTGCCATTTTGTCTCTTAATGCGCACGCTCTAGCCCACTCACCCAATTCCTGAGATTTTATTGAAAGCTGCTGATTACCAATTTCAAGTGTCTTTATCTATTGGGAAATTGCCTCTCCCTGGCACCTGCGACCAGTGATCATTTATAGAGAGGCAGTGTGACAACCGTGGGACCATCACCTTGAGAACTAAACTCTTGATTTTTTTTTTATCTTGCTCAAATTCCTATCCAAGGGGTCTGGGGAGTCATGCCCTACAAATCATAAATTCTCATCATATGGGTTTTATTTAACCCTGTATATCATGACTTACTTTCCAACCTGACTCTGGCATAACATTACAAGTCAAGGAAGAAAAATCAAAGCATTTTACCTCAAAACGTGTTTCTTTGCCTTATTTTGAAATGGCTCTGCAAAGCTGTTCTTTGTGGGGGGGGAAATTTGCATCTGTAAAGAATCTATTAACATAACGATCTTTTTCTTCCGGACAGACCCTCCCAATTGTAAAGAGATTAACTAAGGTCTGAATAGGAAAGATTTGTCATCTGTTGTCTCTAAGGGCAGCCACTATATGACTTCAAAGAACTTTGGTCTCCACAATCTTTATCTTAGCCTGAACATTCCCTTTCTATCACTTCCAGGTCTTCAGACAAACTCAACCAATTGTCAACCAGAAAATGTTTAAATTCACCAATAGCCTGGAAGCTCCTCCCCCCGCCACCACCTTTGAGTTGTCCTGCCTTTCTGGACCAAACTAATGTGTTTTTAAAACATATTTGATTGATGGTTCATGCCTCTCTAAAATGTATAAACCAAGCTACACGCCGACCACCTTGGGCACATGTTCCCAGGACCTCCTAGGACTGTGTCACGGGCCACGGTCACTCGTATTTGGCTCAGAATAAATCTCTTCAAACATTTTACAGAAAACAAAACTAGTATTTTACAGAGTTCAACACTCTTCATCCACAACCCACGAGTCACTCAGCTGGCGCTCCTGGTGGGCTGGGGTAGCCCTCCCCCGTCCGCTCCTGGCTGACTACCTACCTACTGTGTCACTCCTGCCTCGGCCTCCCAGAGTTCTGGGATTACAGGCAGATATTCTTTATAGTATGGCAGCTTTTCTCTTTAATTTTTTTTTTAACTTTTAAACTTCTTTGTTAAAAATGAAAACAGAAACACATTAGCCTGGGCCTATACAGGGTCAGGATCGTCGGTGTCACTGTCTCCCGCCTCCTCGTCTTGTCGCATCGGAAGGTCTTCAGGGGACAGTAGCGCACTTGGAGCTGCCACCACCTCTGCTAACAGGGCTGCCTTCCGAATCCCTCCTGAAAGCCCTGCCGGCGGCGCTGCTTGAGGAGGCGTCGCTCTTCAGAAATGTGGCTGTGGTGATGCGCTCAAGCTTGTGAGCAGATAAGGCACCGGGAACGTTCCGCTGTCTGAATGAAAACCTTCCACGTTGAGGTCTGTGCTTCCGACTTTTAAAGGGGCTTGTGGAGGTCTGCAGAGCTTCTGCTGAACCCTTCACTGTAAATTTTCTTGGGGCGCATCTTGCGTTTCTGCAGTCGCCTTTTCTCTTGCCTCTTGTTCAACCATGCGTCGCTCTTCCTGTTCACAGCTCCTCATTTGTCGGTTCTTCAGGAACCCCCTTGGGGCGCTCCTCCACCCCAGGTTGGAGTTTTGTGCCGTCCTAGCCACAGCCTTGCTGAGTGGTGCCACCTCCTCATCCTGGGCAAATCCTGTGCAGTCCTGGGTGAACCCCTTGCGCGTCTTCCTCCAGATGCCATTCAGGCACACGGTTGAAACATGCACTCTGGAGGAAGGGACCGGCCACACAGGCTTTGTGTGAGCAGCGTGGCTGTTCATTCACCCGGGTGCGGGCGGCTGAGTCCGAAAAGAGAGTCAGTGGGGGGCAGAGGGAGAGGAGTTGCTTTTGTAGGTTTGGGGTAAGCAGTGGGAAGTTACGGAAGTTACAGTTTAGGGCGGTTTTTTGCAAGCTGGGAGGGGGTCGTAGGTTTGCAAGCTGGGGGAGGGGGTTGTAGCGTCTGAAGTCCGGAGGTTGACCAAGGTTGGTTACAAAGTCCAATGGCCTTGCCAGTTGAGGCTGGAATAAGAAACAGTAGAAGAACGTCTCAGGTTCGTTAGGCGCTGCAGGGGTTGATCGCTCTTCCGTTTTTCATGAGCTTCCAGCTATTTCAGGTTTTCTAATTCCAGGAGGCCCTCCAGAGGCGTCTGCGCGTGCCATGGCGCCGTCAGTCAGCCTAAAACACCTTATACACACCTTGGCAAGCACGGCTTGGGACGTCACCCCCAACTCAAGCAAGGTTTCTGCTGCAGCTGTAGATGCCCTCCTTCCGCAGCTACATCCGTGCCTTCTCGGTAGACTCCTCAGCTGAAGCTGTAAGCCTGGGCAAAGGGCGTCCTCAGCCAGCGGGCCTTAAAAGCTGCTGCGAGTGCTTGGTCCATCGGTTGGGTGAAAGGAGTGGTGTTTGGAGGGGAAAGCACTGTGACAGAGGGATGAAAATCACCAGTAAGAGGAGGCTGTGTGGGAGCGTCGCCACCACCAAGCAGGACCCTAAAAGGAACTGTAAGGTTATTCTTGTAAGGATATTGCCGAGTTTAAAATGAGGAAACTGAGGCCAGCACGAGACAAATTAAATTCCAGTTTATTTAGCTCCCAGGCGAGGTTCTGTGGCCCCGGGGGAGGGAGAGAGAGAGAGAGAGGCC